>CM056379.1:10911261-10960144 GCA_029718625.1 Synaphobranchus kaupii
TATATATTTAAAAAAAAAATGTAAACAAGCTCAGGTGTTGTTGTTAAAGAAGATAATAGGCACTTATAGCAACCATATAAAAACTCAAATACAAACTAAAATACAAATATGACTTACTGGGTAAGATTTTGTGTTCATTACATCAAAGGGGACATGAAGCACTCGGTGAAGTGGCTCTGGTTCGTTAGCTTTTTACCTTAAATTAGATATGACTGTGCGTTCAAATCTCAAACCGACCCGTATTTGCTGGAAAAAGAAGTTGAAATTCGCTTTTTTTCCACTAGGGCGCAGCCATCTTGGACCAACTGCGGTCGTGACATCACTAGGTTGGTCGGTCTCTGCTGCTCAGTGTATTCCTATGGGAAAATAGCTGACTTTCAGTGAGCTCAGCGATGTATCGTGAGGAAAAAATAAAACAAAAAATGCACAGACGGTCTTTTTCTATTGCCCCAAGATGCTCAAATGAGTATTACCGAACAAAACTTAATTTAAAACTGAATTTCCACGAACTGCTTATGACCCGTTCTGACCATAGCCTACTGCTGTGACCTGACGAGCCGGCAACTGCAGCGCCGCTGCATTGCCTTGATAAACGGTTTGCGAGCTAAAGTCGTGTCTAGCTAATATTGCCTATATAAAATAAGCGTTAGCTTGTGACGCTAGGTCGCGGTATGTATATATTTGCAGGCTGTTAACTAATATATCAAGGCAATGCAGCGGCGCTGCAGTTGCCGGCTGGCCACAGCATTATTAGCTAAAATGGTCAGAAGCAGTTTGTGAAAATTCAGTTTTAAATTAAGTTTTGTTCGGTAATACTCATTTGAGCATCTTGGGGCAATAGAAAAAGACCGCCTGTGCGTTTTATGTTTTCCTCACGATACATCGTTGAGCTCACTAGTGTTGTGTCGTTCGCGAACGATTCGTTCAAAAGACCGAATCTTTTGGGTGAACGAACTGAACTGAATCACTTACTGAAAAGATCCGTTCATTTCTCAGTTCAGTTGAGCTCTCGAACGGATCTGATCAGCAGCGAGCGTGCAGGGAGGGAGAGGGACTGCCGCGAGCGAACGTGATTCGTCCCCTGCGAACCAGTTCTGCTGTGCTGAACGAATCATTCACAGGCGGGTGGGCGCCGAGCGAGGCAGCGAGCGTGCAGAGTGGACTTCTGCGAGCGAACGTGTCGTGATTCGTTCACTGAAGGCTACTAGACACAGTGAGTTAACGTGACGTGATCCTGAGTGATAATCAGCGGCTCAAACTGCCAGAATCAGGGCCAGCAAGTTAAGACTTAAGTCATTGAAAACCAGCGTTCACCTCCAATATTGATATTCAACGAGGAAACTTTTAAAATATCAAGATTTATAAACGGGAGTTTGGCGCACTTCCGCATGAACCGTTCGGCCGTTTCAGTTCACTGAGTGAGTCGGACTTCGCAGTACGCAGTCGGAGCTCCGCCCAAGCACTGAACGATTCGGTGAACGAATCTTTTGAACGAATCTTTTTAATGAACTGATTCTAGTGATTCCAGTCACTGAAGTGAACTGTTTTGCCCATCACTAGAGCTCACTGAAAGTCAGCTATTTTCCCATAGGAATACACTGAGCAGCAGAGACCGACCAACCTAGTGACGTCACGACCGCAGTTGGTCCAAGATGGCTGCGCCCTAGTGGAAAAAAAGCTAATTTCGACTTCTTTTTCCAGCAAATACGGGTCAGTTTGAGATTTGAACACACGGTCATATCTAATTTAAGGTAAAAAGCTAACAAACCAGAGCCACTTTACCGAGTGCTTCATGTCCCCTTTAAGTGCTAAGCTGCTGATTTACTTTGTTAATGCACATGCACTCCTTTCAGAAATGGTTTGATGCAGCGAATGTGGTCATCCAAGTACGTTATGACGCATTTTATAGTTATTCATTATGCACAAATGCGAGAGTCATTATTGTCAGGGGCGATAAAACTCCAGGATGCAAATGCATCCCAGGTTTTAAAGGGGAAGTTCACTTTCTAACACTTCTAGGCTTGTTTTCACATCTAACTGGCCTTTTGTATGCACCCCAGACATTTTTTAAGTAAGTTGGTTGCCATTATCATGGAAATGTTCATTTTTACAAAAATGAAATAAAACTGGCTCAAAACTATATTTATATAGTGTCCTTAACCGTGATGGATGTGTCACCATGCATTTACAAATGAACGTTTATTTAAACATCTGGCGATGAAAAAGATCTATTTTTTGCAATGGAAGTGCATACTGACATTTCAGTAAATATTAACCCAACAAAATAACTAATCAGAAAAAGGTGGTCGACACTTTCATTAGAAGGTCAATATCAGTCATGGGAAGCAGGATTGTGTGTTTACAATGTGTATAACATGGAGTTTGATTTTGAATGGGGCTACTATGGAGTAGGGATATTGCCTACACTATTGCATCATATACCTAAATATTGAAACAATCAACGTAAAAACTGTCTGGAGTACATACAAAAGTCCAGGTAGGTGTGAAAATTAGCCCAGAAGTGTTAGAAAGTGAACTTCCCCTTTAAGATGCACATTTACACAGTAATGTAACAAACACAAAATCTCTCCCACTGTATGTGCAGCCATCTTGCATTTTGCATTATGTATCTTGGTGATGTGATGTCAGAGGAATGTTTCCATTCTGCCTGGCAGTTTTATTACTTTTTGAGAAAACAGGTGCAACATTTGCACTGGTGCAAACGATTAGAAAATCAGGCCCTAAAATTTATGAACATTTTAAGTAATTACCATTCCTTGCTTGTTCAGGGTTTGAATGGTATGTAGGGTTGCTGCTACCTTGAGCGTCTGCAGTAGCAGGAAAAACAAAATAAGAATGAATCTTAAAATTGTGCATGAAAAAAAGCTAATTCTAAGGCTGTTTTGATTAAGTCTTTTGCTCCACTTACCATAAAAGTATTGCTCTGGCAAACTGCACTCTCCATAGAATGATTCTAAACATAAAACAAAATGAACACTACATTAATCCACTGTGTGAAGAACTTCAGTCATGAAAACCCACTTATGGCGGCGTGGTGATGTTCAAAAGAGTTACACGTTGCACAATAAATAAATACAGTGGGAGAGGAACAAAAAACATTTTAAGAGTGTTTTTCCAGAACTCACTAAGTCCACTTTGATCAATTTTGAGAAAATAAACAGTTTTTTTTGCATGACAAAAATCACGTTTTAATACTTAAAACTGCAAATATCTTAACCTATCAGAAAATGCTCTGTTACTGTGTATATTACTCATTATTACACTACTTAGTGCAGTCATGTTTGCCGACTAAAGATTTGTGCATGTGCTCTCTGGTGGTATTGGAACGGAGTACATTTTTCAACCCCACTGAGCGAGGACTGAGTTTTGGAAAAGTTCAGCAGATTCACTTGGCTGGTGAAAGGGGACAGATCACAAATTGGAGGAATGGGATAGTTCACGTGGTAGTGCTCACTATAATCAACAGTGCTATGTGATTAAGTTTGATTTTGACTGAGTTTTGGAAAAACGCTATTTATTTTGTTCGCACATGATGACAGGAAACGATTAAACATGTAAACATTTACCATTCCGAGATTGCTCGGGAGGCTGAATTAGACGGCATTTTGGCCCTCTGCCAGGCAAATCTGTAAATCAAAAACGAAATTGTTAATTTCAGTCCTAGGTAAAGAATAGTACAGAAAATATCACGAATCCGTACATCAATTTAAAGCTGAATGGAATCACTTGTGAGGTAAGATGTGCTGACCTTGTACGTCTGACCCCTAAAGTGTTCTTTTCTGGTTTAGAACCCAAAAATAGGTGTTTTATAAGGTATATTTTAACATTATACGAAAAAGGGCAATTATTTTACAATGTACTGTGCTTTTTTGGAGTTGAAGGAAATATCTTTCAAATGATGTACAATACAATTATCATCAGTTTCTTGAGTGCCCATACTGGTTAATGTGATGGAAGCCTGCAAGTAGCCTGTGGCATTTTAAGATTATGGAGGGCGCTGAAATGTAACGTGTTAATGTGAGGAATGAAAATTTCAACAAAAATCAGTGATTCGTACAATCGATGTAGGAACTCCCTTTGGTGTGATATTGCTTATACACTACTCACAAAAAGTTAGGGATATTCGGCTTTCGGGTGAAATTTCAGGATGAATCTAAAATGCACTATAACCTTTACAGGTTAAATTAATTTGACCTTCTCTAAACTTTTGAATGCACATGTCCAACTATTCAATGTTTCAGTACTTTTTGCACAACTTGCTGTTCTCTAACAAGGAGCTGAACGGCAAAATTCACAACAGGTGTTTGATCCATGAATCGACCAATAAATTTCCTGGTTCAATTAGAATTGGTATTTAAACAGTCCTCTTCATCATGCTGTTCACATTTTGACATCATGAGACCAAGACGACACCTAACAATTGATCAACAGTACCTCGCCATTGCGAGACTTCAAACAGGATGTTCTCAGAGGGAAGTGGCCACTGAGCTTAGAGTGTCACAGAGTGTCATCAGCAGGTTGCAACAGAGATACAGAGAGACTGGAAGAGTCACAGAAAGGCATAGAAGTGGACGTCCTTTGGCCACATCCCACACTGATGACCGCTTCATTGTGAACAGTGCCCTGCGGAACCGGATGATGAATGCCACTCAACTCCAGGCACATTTAAGGGAGGTGAGAGGCACCCAAGTGTCACGTCAGACCATTCGAAACCGTTTACATCAGCGTGGTCTGCGTGCTAGACGACCTGCAAGGGTACCTGACCACACCACCAGGCACAGGCGTCATCGTTTTGCATGGGCCACGGAGCATTTACGCTGGACGAGGGACCAGTGGGCCTCAGTGCTGTTCTCTGATGAAAGTCGATTCACGTTGAGCAGAAATGATGGCCGCCAACGATGTTGGAGACGTCAAGGAGAGCGCTATGCATCAGCCACTGTTGTCACCAGACGACCCTTTGGTGGTGGCGGTGTTACAGTGTGGGCAGGTGTGTCTAGTCAATACAGAACTGCCCTACACTTTGTGAATGGTACAGTGACAAGCCCATACTACCTGAATAACATCATTAATCCAGTCATTGTGCCCCTGCATGAACAACACAGGCCTAATTTCATCTTCATGGACGACAATGCTCCAGCTCATCGAGGTCGCATCATTAGGGAAAGGCTGCTGGAGACTGGGGTACCTCAAATGGAGTGGCCTGCACTTTCTCCAGACCTGAATCCCATAGAAAACCTATGGGATCAGCTGACTCACCGTGTAGAGGCTCGTAACTCTGTACCCCAGAACCTCAATGACCTGAGGGCCGCCCTTCAAGAAGAGTGGGATGCCATGCCTCAGCAGACAATAGGTCGACTTGTGAACAGCATGAGACGTCGTTGTCAAGCTGTAATTGATGCTCAAGGGCACATGACAAGTTATTGAGACATTGACATTTTTGTTGTGGTATACCCACCACTGTTGTTGGCTTTTGTTTCAATAAATTGTTTGAGATGAGGAAATCACCATTGCATGCTTCTACTTAAATGCCCTACTTTCATGATACGTATAATATCACTGTAGCGTGAACTTACATTTTCCATAAATTTCACCCGAAAGCCAAATATCCCTAACTTTTTGTGAGTAGTGTATAACATAGCATAATGCAAATACAATGATTATCATTAAGTTTTATGTCTTATTATAATTATTTATATTTCTGTTCTTGGTATTTGCACTTTTACATTTTATATTTTAATCATAATTAAGTACAATAAAATTGAAGTCTAAATTTCATTAATAGTGAAATATTAAGTACAATAAAATTTGTTTTACAATAAAATTATTAAAAGTCTAAATCTGAAAATCTGGCTCATGTTGAGAGCAGTACTCATACTTGTGATCGCTGGGTCTAGAGTGCAATACATTATCCATTAGACCACAAATACCAGTTGACCTGTGCAAGTAAGTCTATTTAAATGTGTCAGATTTATATAATTAGTTATATTGATCTTATATATGGATGCTTATAAAATTGACAGCTGACAACAAAAACGACTGTCAATTGACAAAACTTGCCATGAGTAAAAACTGGGACATATAAACTAGGACAAATTAATACTGCATGGCTCATTAGAGCACATAGAAAGGTGTGTCGAAGTATGCATATTTTAGGGTTTAAATGCGAATTTTCCAAGTTCTCAGTAAAACGATTTCCCACGTGACGTATGTTTTTTTTATTTAATTGATGACATTGCGAAATATAAACCTCTGAGCCCACCGAATCTGCCTATTTGAGACTGAGCCAAAAGCCTGGGGGCGGGTTTTTTTTAATTTTTGTATTTTATTTTAAAACCTACGTCACTGCTCTTTCCGAATGTTTCGTGGGCTTTTTCAGATACTAAACCAGTAAGAGAATGCCTATGCGAGTGGGCCTTTAAGGACAAAAGCTCATAAAATTTTTATTTAAATTTTTTTAATTTAACATGAGACTGGATTTAAAATAACCAGCCTCAACCATCCAATAAACAACTTGGTCATTCACTTTGATGTGTACATAATTACCATTACTTGGTTGTAGGTTCTGCATCACTGGGTATGTCGGTGAACAGTTTCTGCCTTGTCTCTCTATTGAAATGGAAAGGTATTGGCATCACTGACATAAACGTGAAAATGGATTTAGGCCTTTGAAATACATACATAACATATGGAAAGAAAAAAAAAACAATATGAAAACAGTACAACAGAAATCAACAATATACCTGGGGTAGATATTGTTGGTCGCTTGGCTAATTCTGTTTTTCCAGCGGCACGGCTGTCCACTTCAGTGTCTGATGCATTGTTGCAACCATTGTCGTAACGTGGATTGGGCCTAAAGAGATTTATAAGATTAACTGCGCCCGTGTCGAGACATGTACACTATTTGATAGTTGCTACTGAACCAAATAACTAAAAAATAAAGTCAAAGAATACTTTGATTTTCTTTTTTTCCGCTCCTCTGTCTCATGCTCTGACTGAATATCAGAGGTGCCGCAATCTGGTTGCACAGACTTCCTTAGACAGTTTTGAGCCATCTCATAGGTTTCTACAAGAAAATAAAAATGGGAAAAGAGAGACTTACTACATTGAATGGAACAGTGAAATTACATTCCTAGCCTCAATACAATATACAATAACTTAACTCACCACAAGTTACAAGACGGCGCACAGAGTCATGGACGGACCATCCCACTCCAGGTTGCTGCTGTTGTTTTACTGCTTTAAGTATCTTCTGAGAATCGAATGGTGGCCATGAGCATTTTGTACCATCTAGCCAACAGCTCGGCACTACCGCAGCGCTTTTGTCGTGAAATTCTACTACACACCACTGCACCACTTTATTGTCCATCTAGGGAAATATGCATAATGTATCAATTTTACAAGGTTGGAATGTGTGTTGTATTATTCAGTTAGTACTTTTTCATGCATGCTGGTTTTTGTTTTCTCCTTAATATCAGCAACCAATTCAGACCCAAGAAACTAGGTGTGGTCAATTAACTGTGTTATTGGCTGCTTTAATTGATCAATTAAGTACTGAGTAACAACAAAAACCAGCATACCCTGCGTCTCTCCAGGACCAGGAATGAGTATCACTGGATTAGTGGATTCAACAAACAAATTTCCTTCAGCGAACTTTTGCTGCATACAAGACACAGTATTTATCAGTTACAAAGTATACAGTGGTGTTAGAAAGTATGTGAACCCCTTTGGAAGTCTGTTTTTCAAATATTTCACACATTAATCTATTATATCATCATCTAAGATACATTTTCTGATAAAGCACGACATGATTACAGCAAAACACAAATAGTTTGAATACATGTGGATTATTTACTCAATACAATGATTAAACATAAATTATTCTAACTATTTATGTTTTCCTTTAATAATTTCATGCTTTATCAGAAAATGTATCTTAGATGAAGATATAATAAAGACTGAAATATTTGAAAAAGACTATTCCAACTGACTGTTCACATACTTTTTACCACCACTGTATATTGAACGACATCAAAGCATTTCAGTTAATTTTTAGACACTGGTGCCGGCGGAGGGAGAACATTTCATGTGGAGAATAGGAATGGCTACGAAGCCATCATCTACAGCAGGGGTGTCAAACTCCAGTCCTGGAGGGCCGCAGTGTCTACAGGTATTTGTGGTTTCCTTTCAATCAGCACCCAGTTAAAGCATTGAGAACAAGGTGTGTGGACTTCTTAGCCAATTAGTGACTTAAATTAATCACTTGTGCTTAAACGCACCAAAAACCAGCAGACACTGCGGCCCTCCAGGACCGGATCTTGACACCCCTGATCTACAGGGTACAGAACATATTTTCTTTTAACATGAGCAAGTCTAACCACCCCTAACCTGCTCCGAAACTGACAGACCTTGTAACAACCTATGTATGTTGACTCACAAGGATATGAAAAGTAGGGCTCATGTTGTCTGAACCTTTGAAATAGCAGAAAAATATCCCCGTCTACCTTGAGGATATTCTTAATTACAGCAACCTCATCTCCAATCTGTATGCAATTATCCCCTTGCTCGATAGAAAGAGTGTAGTCATTGGTGGTGACTTTCCTGAACTGTTCAGAGGAACAAAACTCTGGCGGTAAAGGGCCATCGTATTGCTTATTATGTAAAGTAGGCTTGTCAGTTGGAATTGCTACCAGAACGGTTGGCATTTCTGATAGCCTTTTCACTACTTGCTGTAATGGTTGGTGTGGCTTACGCAGCAGTTTTTTTATTTGGCCCAAATAATTTTCGAATGGAAAACCTGATACATTGTCCAGAGGTCCAAACTTCCGATACTCGTCTGCTAAATGAATCACCTGGTGTATGGTGAACACAATTTCCTCCCTTCCATACAATTCCCCAAAATGTCTCACAAAAGAGACAAGCACTGTCTGAGCAAAGGCAACCATTTCATCAGAGATGCCAGGGGACAGAAGCAAAGACATTCCAACCGAAAATAACATGAAATTGTCGTACAGCTCACTGGGAAGAATGTCTCTAAGTACAATTGGACCAGTGTACAACATAAATTGCCGTAGCTCAGTGGCTTTCCAGCGGTCAATCTCGGTTAAATCCCTTGGCTTACGGGCAAATTCAACAGGGGTGTGGGGTCGTAACATTAAGAGTTTGCTTGAAATCATGTTAACAGTTCGAGTGGGCATCCTGGTTGTCAATTTGCCTTTTGTCCACATGCGTAAGAGTTTTCTTGTTACCCCAAGACAGCACAGATGCATATAATCAATGGGAAACTGAGTAACCATTTTTACTATGCCAGTCAAAGGACTAAGCTGTTGCTGAAGGTGATGTTCCTCATCAGCCATAGAAGCAAAATCTGCGTCACTCCTGAGTTGAACGTTTGTGTCAGGAAATGTCATTTTATTGTTCCATTCCCCAACTTGAGTACACTTATCGCACCCGGAATACCCATTATGGGACTTAATATGCTTCACATATGCTCGAGCCGGGGCATCACATACAAAAGATGATGCAAGAACATTAAGCCGTCTACCATTATGAATTATACCGGTTCCCTGCACATTAGTTAAGTCCTGTATAAATGCCTTTAAGTAATCGGAAATACTACCAGGCTTGCTTATTCCACAATATAAGCCTACCACAAAAGGGGACCTTGTGTAGTCACAATCAGCCATGGCAAGGATTGGCCAAAATTGAACTTTTGAGCTTTTAAAAAGAGGAAGGCCATCAATGTTGAACTGAAGTTGTATTTTTTCAAGATTTGTTGGCAAGTTCAAGCATTTAAGTTTGGACAGCAATCCTTCTTCCAAGCCAAAATGATAATATTCCCCACTCCCCATTTGGCTGGTGGACACCTTGGATTGTGTCCCAAGCAATGTCCTTCCATCTTTTGGAAGGTTTGGATAAAAGGTCCTTAGTATGGATAAAAGTGCAGTCACTGCCACCAGTGGGATGGCAAAGACTGTGGCCCAGAATTTTAAAGCCATTTGGAGCATGAAGTGTTTTGGCTCATGTTCATCCGAATCAATATCAGAACCTTCACTGATTGCACCGCTTGAACTACCATTGGGACTATGTGGGGGACAGTGTGTGTCACTAGTAGAGGGAAATACATTACTTAAAGTGGCTGCATTCGGGGCTACTGTTTGGTTCCAAGAATCAACCAAAACATTGACAATACATTGACCCCCTTTATCACAAGTTACAGATGAATTATCGAGGACTGCATTAGTGTTTTGCTTTGCAATGGAGTCCTCAAATTCTTGTAATATCTCCTGCTCTGCGTTCTTGACAATCTTGATAAGTCGTCTTCTCTTTGCCCAATAAGATGTCATTTTATTGAAAAAGTGAGACCACAACACATAAATAACATTAAAGGGGTGGTGGCGGGGACGGTTAAAGCACTGTTCTTCAGTACAGAGTTGTCCACTAGGATTCAGGTTTGGGTTGTGCCATTGTCAGATTTTGGTTCGGTTTTCAGGTAGTGGGCAGCAATTGGCCCTAAGCATGCAGCTGCTTTGTGAGTGGGGGGAGGCAAGTGGAAGACAAAGGAGTTTGCCACGTGGTATATGGCCTGATGGGCTAGAGCTACAGTCAGGAGTGGTGCAGGGCTAAGTGCGAAGGTAATTAGTTGCTGCAGTTCTCACTGCTGGTCATAGCAGCGGACTCCACAGGAAGGGATAATTAGAATACAAATTGGTACAATTGGCTACCAAATAGGTATTTTACCAAATTTTGCTACTAAAATTTCAACAAAATTGATTAAAATAAATAAAGGCAGTTGGAACTTTTCAGCTATAGATCAGTTTTGTATTTGTGCCTTACAATTGTGTTACCTCATCAGACTGAAGTTGATGGTGTATTGTATTTGTGTCTTACAAATTGTGTTACCTCAGATTGAAGTTAATGGTCTAACGCTAACAGTTATGACAAATTACTTTTTCTCCTGTAACGTTAATTGAGAACCTATTCAACTGACAATACGAGTGGTGCAGCAGTTACTAACGTTCGACTTACTGGGTCAGAAAAAGTAAACTTGTTGTTACTGATGGCTTAACAATATGATGCATGTGAAAACCTATAAAAAAAATAAAACACATTAATGACACAATAAAAAAACAAATTTCTTAGACAAGATTGGCTGATCCTTAGAAGAAAAGCCAATAATAAAATCGCAACATAGGTTACACGCAACTGTTACACTGTTGCGATAACGTTAACGTATGGACCCTGGTTATGAACTTATCCATATCATAGCTCATTCACGTCCCCGCCCCCCAAGACACTCACAGCATTATATCAACTTTATTTCCTTTTAGTTCATACCTCCAGTCATACCACCCTGGTCTGTAAAAAAATAACGTTACGCTGAATAACACCCGACCAGCTTACCCATCTAACTTAACGTTAGGCCAGAAACATATACCTCACGCAAATAAGTTACGCGTACGTTAGCTCGAAGCGTCCACGTTAGCGTATTTGCGTGAGGTAATTATGTTTCTGGCCTTAACTTTAGTTGTCTAACGTTAGCTAGCTAACATTCACCAGGTTCTCTTCACTGACTGAACATGAACTTCAGTCTTAGTTAGGTAGCTAGCTAAATTAGTTAACATTAGCTAATGTAACTTCAAGATGTGTTATTCACAATTGTTGTTCGCTAACGTTAGCTAACTAAAATTCGCTAGCTAACAGGTAATAGTAACTTTAAGTTAACGTTAGCTAGCTAACGTTAATCATAGCAAGCGTCACGTTATAGTTAGTTAAAATAAACAAAACTATTTACCTGATATTCAGATTGTCCGTCCACTGTTGCTGACGCCGTCTTCAAAAACGACGAGTAACTTCAAAATGACATTGACTATTAAATTCTGTTGAAGTCTTCAAAATGAGTAACGTTAAAAACCGTTGGCATCTTGGGCGCTTTTGGCTCCGCGAGCGCTGCGCTGACGACGACAGGCTGTACTCCCACGCGCTGCGCTGTGTTGGTGGGGACCTGTGAGTGACGACGTCACGTAAGAGGCTGCACTCACCTAGAAGTCACGGTACGGTTGCAGAAATAAATGAGCAGCCACATAAAGATTACTTTTACCTATTTCCGAATGTGTGCGCAGTGGGCGATCTCATTGGTCTACAAATTATGACCTAAAAAAGCACCAACACTAGGCTAGCTATACTAATTGATCATGTGATAAATGCACCAGTTCAACCTCCGCCCGAATGCACCATAAGTGTCTATTAAGTATCTAAATGAGACAGAGGAGGTGGTAGGGGTTTATTTAAATTGGACATTCGATTCCATTGGCACCTGCCAATGTGCAAGTGCATCAAGAAAGAAAATTTTATTTCTGAAAAAATAATAATTCATATTAAAAACCTGTAATCCAGTCTTGATGATTTTTTTTTTTTTTGTTCTGTTCTGTTCTCCACCAAGTATTTGAATAATAGAAGATCTTTTCTCATGTTATTTTTGTTTTCTGTACTCCAGCAGTTTGGATTTTAAATTATTTAGCTTTTGTGGTATTTTCATCAACGTGGTATTTTTATCATGGTATTTTCATCAAAGAGGCTAACACCATCATTGTAACATTTCAAAGCCAAAATGTTGGAGTACAAATTTTTTTATTATTAATAATCAAATAATTTTGTATTTTTGGTTCACATCTGTAAATAAAGCACTTTGTTTACTTTGATGTTCCATGATGCAAGCATTTACCTTGCTTTCTGGGTGTAGGCCTTTTCAAAATAGCATAGCTTAAATGTTCAGCAATCGATAGCCAACCAAATATCAATGTTGATTCAACGTCTCTTTTTCAACACAAACAAACCTCTCGTGATTCAACCAAATATAGTTGTTGATTCAACGTTGATTTTCCATCATCAACCGTAACGACGTTATTGACCATAATTCAACGTTGATTCAATATCACTTTGCTATCTGGGTATAGGCTCACTTCACACCATTCAGTAACATTAATTTTGAATGCATTGCAAAGTTATTTGCTTTCACAGTAGGCTAACTTAGATTTGCCAGATTAAATTTAGTGATTAGACTCAGTGACAGCCCATCTGATCCGTGGCATTCTGATAGCGAGTGAAATAGGCTACTCTACATTCTTGAACCTCATTCTCTAACTAGAGAATTGTAGGCTGCTCCCCCAATGAGTCCCGTCTTGTAGCTAGCTATTTACATCCCTAACGTAGGCTATGCCCGCGTGCTTTTCCTACTAAATAACGTTTAATATGAGTTGCATCAATGTTATATCCCTATATAATAGTATTTAGAATAGAAGTGTAGTATAGCTGATTTACCCACAGCTTACCGTGAACTACATTCAACGTTCATTGCTAGGGATAGCTGCTACGTTATGGGAAGGGCGTGCTTTGTCTTATCTGTTCTGTAGTGACGTTTCTGTATGCACTTATTGTATGTCGCTTTGGATAAAAGCGTCTGCTAAATGACTGTAATGTAATGTTGAGGTTTAATTACAAACGTTTTATTTGCTACCTCGTTCAAAACCCACATCCTACAAGTGTATGAAACACGCAGTGAATGACATTCCAAACAATATACGGTGCCCTCGAAATGGATATTTATAAACTTTATTTCAGAGGCCTCCGACAAAAAAGGGGTAAAGCAGAAGTCATAATGAGATGTAGGCTAGCCTATTAAAGCTGCTTCTTCCTCCATTGTCCCCTGAGTGTAAACTGTCGCTGGAATGCCTTTATACTTTTTGCGAACGACAACGACCAGTGTATATGTAGCGCGACAATAGAATGTTTATGAAAGTTCTGCGATTTCTGCTATAGTGACCTACTGAGGCACACGGTGCCTACACCATTTGACACACATGGACTGTACAGTTTTTCAAAATAAAAATTATATGAATTCTATAACACGATAGCCCACCTCTCGACCTTTCTTTTTTGACTCCCAGCATGAGCATCTCTTAAAGTCCACCAGTGCCCTCTGGTGCCCCTGTTGAGAAATTTCAGTAGAAGATAAAATACGGAACAAACCGAGTCCCGTATTAGCTTGACGGAGACGCAAGGTTTGCAGAAGTATTGTCTGTATTTCTAGGCAATTGTAACCATATCAATGTGTAATAACATTAGTAGGCGAACCCCTTCCTAGCCAGACACTCGCGACTATATTAACCAGTCGTGTCAGACTGCTGGCCCCCATGCAGTTTGTCAACGTCAATTCGCTTCCTATCTCAAGTAACGTTAGCTAGCGACCTAAGTGCAAAGGGTAGTTTTAATGTTTCGAGTTTGTTTCAAGAATCCTGCTATTTTATGACATTACCGACAGACAGGTTAGCGAGCTAGGTCACTAACCATCTATTGAATCAAGCTGCGAGTTTGTTGTTTGGCTTGGCTGGCTGTCAATATTCAACTTCACCATAAGAAATCAGTCAAGGAAACACCAATATGCCCAAATGCTATCTAGTTAGTTCTCTGGACATCATACATGATTATAACAGATGCTATCTGTGTGTAGGTTATGTAAATAATGTGTGTCAAACAGGAATTAATATAGAAATTAACGTCAAGTTTCACACTTCGCTAGAAGACCCTCAATTACCCCCATCACTAAAGCCAGCTATTTCCCCTCCTCCCTCCATTGGATACCAGTCACCAAGGGGCGGGGTTAATTAGTATATCTTTCAAAAGATTTAAACCAAAGATTTAGATTTAGCTAAATGTTGAATTTACAAACGCAAGATTTAAGATATAAATAAATATTTATTTTTTTCTAAATATTTATTTTAGAACGCAAGATTTAAGATATAAATAAATATTTATTTAAATGTTAAATCTTGGTTTTTATAAAAACGCAAGATTTAAGATATAAATAAATATTTATTTTAGAACGCAAGATTTAAGATATAAATAAATATTTATTTAAATGTTAAATCTTGGTTTTTATAAAAACGCAAGATTTAAGATATAAATAAATATTTATTTTACAACGCAAGATTTAAGATATAAATAAATATTTATTTAAATGTTAAATCTTGGTTTTATAAAAACGCAAGATTTAAGATATAAATAAATATTTATTTTATAACGCAAGATTTAAGATATAAATAAATATTTATTTTACAACGCAAGATTTAAGATATAAATAAATATTTATTTTACAACGCAAGATTTAAGATATAAATAAATATTTATTTTACAACGCAAGATTTAAGATATAAATAAATATTTATTTTACAACGCAAGATTTAAGATATAAATAAATATTTATTTTACAACGCAAGATTTAAGATATAAATAAATATTTATTTTTTTAAATATTTATTTTTGAAAACTCAGATTTAACATTTAAGTTATATATTTAGGAAATGCTTATTTGAGATTTATCAATTAAATCTGAAAATATCAACTAAATGGTTTATTTAGCATGTCTGTAAAATCTTGGAAAAAAAACTCACATTTAGCATAAATCTTAGGAAAATGCCACATTTATGCTAAATCTGAGAAAAAAACACAGGAAAAACGTGTTGTGTTTTACTTTACATTTGGCACCCCATAGCAAAAATGCCTTTCTGGTTTTTCGTTTTTGTTTCTGTTTTGAAGCCCTGGGCCTGGGGCCTACCCATTGGTGCATTCACTACCTCCATATCAGCAGTATCGTGGCAGACCTGGGGCCTCATTTATAAAATATATATGATAGTGCTTATGATAAAATTGTGTGATAATCAATTTTAGCCATGATTAGTGCAAAAAATGTTGAAATACAACATTATTTGGAGAAAAATGGCTGTAATGGGCCACATTCATAAGACAGGGTAGCCTAATTCTAAAGTACATTCATGTGAGTTCAAACAAAAGCTTAGTTGAGATTTATACGTCACAGGTGTGTAAGCACATCTTGGGAAATGATCTTAAGATTTTATATAAGTTTAATTCCAAGAACACTTTATTAACTAAGCCCCTGGTCTGTTTGTATTAATGACACGCCCCATATGCAATGCTTACAGTTATTTTTGTGCCTTTGCATTGTGAATTGAGCCAGGAGGATGTAAGAGCAGCACAGCCTATCACAGGCCTGAGTATGATGTCCAATAATGATAAATTACCCCTCAGAGAACACTTAACCCCAGCTGTTTGAAAGAATCCTTAATTGGCTTATTGGGTGGTATGAAAGGACTTTAATTATCGACTCAAATGTGAAGGGGCCCATTTAGTCAACTTTTCACCTTGAATGGACAGCTAATTTGAGCAGGCACATTGTTCTCTTTCAGTCTGTCGATGGGCAGAACATGAGATAAAGAAAAACAAGAAAACTGGATGAATAGATAGTTTAATCATTTCAGTTTTTTGATCAGGCAGTGCTCTCAGAAATGAAATTGAACATGAAAATGTTTGTTAGATATTGTAACATTCACATTTTAGTTTACATTCCTTGAGGTATCTTTTTGTACGGATAATACAAATATGTAGTTATTTTATTTTTATACCTTTTTTTATTACAGTTTTTTTTTCGATTGCTTTGACTCATTTTGCACAACAGAGTTTCAATGTGCAAAACTCTTAACACAGAATGCTATACTGCTCATTTTGGGTTCAAAATGTAATATAGCATGCAAAATAAAAATACCAGTGTCAAATCAGAGAATATTATATGCAAAAGTTTATCACAGCACCAGAACATTAGATATTTCAAACAATGAAGTTAAAACATTGCTGCATTTTCAATATATAACAGTCATCATGAAATAATGCTGCCAAACACAAAATCCTTCTGATAAAAAAAGAGTTTGAAAGTGTTTTTGGTCATAACGCAAAATGCTATACTCCTAATATTGGGCTCAAAATCATATATAGCATGCACAATATAAACAACTGAACCAAATTATATTGTATTTCATGCTAAAGCTTATCATAGTGTCAGAACAGTGGATATGTTTATCGTTGAAGTTTAATTATTGGTGCATTTTCAAATACAACGGCCATTATCAAATAATGTGGTCAAACACAAAATACGTGTTACCAAAAAAGACTATGCAATGGTCATTTCCTCATAAATGCTTGAAATTATGTACAGCAAGCATCCCCTGTGATAGACTGCAGTTTTGCGCTTGTGTTTTTATGAAAGACAAACAAAATATTAGATTAGATTATATGAAGTTTAATCATTAAAGAAAAATCATACAGTAATGCAGTACTGTAAACTCAACTGTATTGTACAGTAAAAACAAAAACAACAGTAAAAGCAAAAACAGTTACAGTAACAACAAACTTTACTGTAAAGTAAAAAAAAAAAACTGCTTCTCTGTGCTTAACCAGTATTTTGCCTCTCCGCTGCATTTGGCCACAGAATTTTGTCAACGTTGCATCTGATGTCTTCGTTGGCAAGACAGCGCTGGTAAAATCTTTGAGTGCCTTATCCACCCCTGACACTGCTGGGCTGTAATGTCATCGCATGCCCATGGCCTGAAAGAGCGTTTCCTGCTCATATGGACACCTATCGTATTCCTTCCACCACCAGGCCGAGAAAAACTCCTTGATGGGGTTCAGAAAGGGGGAGTAAGGTGGAAGGAATTGGAATCGGAACTACGGATGGGCTGTAAACCAGTCTTGCACAGCCAATGCACGATAGACGTTTACATTGTCCCAGACAATGATGAACACCATCTGAGCATTTGGCTGTACGAGACGGTTGTACAGCCCATCCAGAAAATGTATGAGGCGCACGGAGTTGTACTATGCCCCCAGCAGAGGGTCAGGCTGACCAATCAGGGATGGATGTGTGTGGGCCTGCCCAATGGTCTCAGGGCTGGGTCTAGGCAAACTAGGCATGTACAGTACCTATTACCTATATACTGTATATTTACTGTACATGGTCCACGACCATGACCACGACCACGACCATGACCCTGTCCTTCGTTACCAACCTCAACCTCACTGACCTGCTCCATGTTGTCAGAAACTGCCATTCAGGTTTCTAAGCAGCCTTTTTTGTAGTGGTGAAGATATTATCAATTGTGTTGCAATGCTACTCACCTGGGCAAGGTTGTTGGAAGTACTGACACATGACTACAAACACCTGTTGAATTGATTTAGTGATCTGCATTTGTAGTAATAAACATTTGAACATTGTTGTAATATTAGGTGGCTGTATTCTGAGAATGGAGCATATGATTTAGAGTTTGGCACTTTGTATTAACAGTTTAGGATGTCCTTAGGATGTAGTGTCCTAAGGTAAGAATTCTGCAAGTCAGTTTAGCACTTTGCGTTAACAGTTTTACACTTTGTATGTCATCATAGGATGTAGTGACTTAAGGTAAGAATTCTGCATGTCAGTTTAGCACTTTGCGTTAACAGTTTTACACTTTGTATGCCAGCATAGGATGTAGTGTCAGTTTGGCACTTTGCATTTTGAGTTTTGTACATTGAAATTCTGCTGTGCAAAATGAGTCAAAGCAATCGTAAAAAACTGTAATACACTGCAACTTATATAATGGTATAATAACCATTTATTAGGAAACATTCTACCAGTCCAATACAGAGTAATACCACAACATTTTCATAGACTGAGGAATAAGGCATGGAGCACATACTTTGCTAATACAATACTACATTTAATAAGCCATATTGTGCCAGCTCAAAACCAAAGTTTCGGCAAAGCCTTTCTCTAAGGACTGCTGGTGAGCTATCTGCAAGGTCCTTCTGTTTTTATATATATCGAGGAAAAGAAATCCCAGAATGGCGCATTGAATCACGTAAGTGGTTTTTATGCTGACTGTTGGTGTTTTTGCAGTGTGGAGGGCAATGTGAAGAGTGAAATTATCATCGCTTGTTTTGATGACACTTGTTTTTGCTTGGATGTCATGAACAGGATATCTGTTCAGTTTTACCTAAGCTGTTATGTGAGGTGAGAGAGACTGTCTAAAGCCCGGTGACTAAGCTATAATAGAGAAACTGTCTTAAAGATGCGTCACTGTTAGTCACCTTGGCTGGGGACCGTAGTCTTTAGCTCAGTGGGCTAATCGTAGTTCTTGTTGTCAGAAGAGTGGCTGGCGAGGGCCGTGGGTTCAAAGCCTTGGGCAGACCTATCCCCGGTTACATACACGCAATGGATGTATTGCTGTCACTCTGAACCCTGAGCCTTTACACTGATGTCTTTTCCCAGTTTTTGAGCTGATACGCTGGACAAACATGACGATGAATCTGTCACACCTGGCGGCCCTGTGACGGAATTAGCATGTTCGTTCAGCTGCAATGTTTCTAATCTCTCACTGCTGTTTGCTGTCCTACTGTTAATCAATATACCACCTGTATAACAATCGGGTTCAGATCAAAGGATTCCACGGTGACCAGGCATAACTACATCAAAGACATGTCTTGGTAACACTATCTATGAACATTCTTCATAAGAGCTGTATAAATGCTCTTGCCAGCCACTCCTGACACCAAGGCATGCAATTTGCTGCATGCGCTAAAGACCAAGATCCCAAGCCATGGGGACTAACAGACACGACAGCACCTTCACATGCTTCCACCATCGAACACTTCTGCTCCACTTATCATGTTGTTTGTATCATGTCCCTTTTTCTACCTGAAGGAGAGTAATCCACCACCAGTCCAAGTGCCTCTTTTTTCCTTTTTCCCTTGTGTTGAATACCTTTGGAGTGCAGTTTCATTGTGGTTGAGTAAGGTCTTGAGACGCAGGCAGTGGTCTCTGTTCCATGTGTAAAGGCAGAGCCCTGACCTCTCAGACCACTGCAGAGGCAAAGTGTGTGTGTGTGTGTGTGTGTGTGTGTGTGTGTGTGTGTGTGTGTGTGTGTGTGTGTGTGTGTGTGTGTGTGCGTGTGCATGTGAATGTATGTTTGTGTGTGAGTGTGTGTGTGTGTGTGCGCATGCGTGTTTTTGTGTGAGTGCGTGTGTTTGTGTGTGTATGCATGTTTGTGTGTGAGTGTGTGTGTCTTCACTGTGGCTCTCTGTGTCCATATTAATAGCATCAGTGTGTACAGGGTGATGCTGTTGGTTCCTCCATACTTTTCATGACTCAAATCTGTCACCTGCATTCCACTCCTCTGTCCCTCGTTTTTCTTCTTCTTTCTCTCCCTGTTCTGCCTTGTCATCCTTTCAGGAGAGTAACGTCCATCTTGTATCAGTAGATGAAGTATCCCATGGTCCATGAGACAGGAAAATTACAGAAAAACCCATGGATATTGCAGTTTTACTATTTCAGACAGTTGGCAATTCACGCTTTTGATTATTTTATTTAACCAGACCCAAACAGCTTCTGGAGAATAAGCACTATAATTACTGCAACTGAGTTAATGCAAGGCTAATCAAGGCCCTATTAAAGCTATTCTTGCCAGAAACAAAAATCAACAGGGTTTGGAAACTGATGCCTGAGCCTAACACAACAGTCTCATTATCATGGTGACTCCAGCTGTTAAGAGCAATGTGATTCATTAAAAAGCATTGTGGCTGCTGGAAGGGTCATTCTGTTAAATCGGTATTCCGTGTGTACAGATGGGCCCCTCAGCCTGGTGCAAAATCTGGACTGTGCCAGTGCTGACTATGGCTGCGCTGACTGACTGGACAAGTGCTGACTGTGCTGACTGTGCCAGTGCTGACTATGGCTGTGCTGACTGACTGGACAAGTGCTGACTGTGCTGACTGTGCCAGTGCTGACTATGGCTGCGCTGACTGACTGGACAAGTGCTGACTGTGCTGACTATAACAGTGCTGACTGTGACTCTGCGGACTGTACCAGTACTGATTGTGCTAACTCTAACAGAGCTGATTGTACCAGTGCTGACTGAAACAGTGTTGACTGTGCTGACTGTAACAGTGCTGACTGTGACTCTGCTGACTGTACCAGTACTGATTGTGCTAACTCTAACAGAGCTGAGTGTAACAGTGCTGATTGTACCAGTGCTGACTGTAACAGTGTTGACTGTACCAGTGCTGACTGTGCTGACTGTAACAGTGCTGACTGTACCAGTGTTGACTGTGCCAGTGCTGACTGTACCAGTGCTGTCTCTAACAGTGTTGACTGTGCCAGTGCTGATTGTGCCAGTGCTGACTGTACCAGTGTTGACTGTGCCAGTGCTGACTGTACCAGTGCTGTCTCTAACAGTGTTGACTGTGCCAGTGCTGATTGTGCCAGTGCTGACTGTACCAGTGTTGACTGTGCCAGTGCTGACTGTACCAGTGCTGTCTCTAACAGTGTTGACTGTGCCAGTGCTGACTGTACCAGTGCTGTCTCTAACAGTGTTGACTGTGCCAGTGCTGACTGTAACAGTGCTGACTGTAACAATGCTGACTCTGCCGGTGCTGACTGGTGGTGCAGTGGTTAGCACTGTCGCCTCGCAAGAAAGAGGTTCTGTGTTCGAATCCCGGTCCGAGTTCTCCCTGTGTTTCCATGGGTTTCCTCCTGGCACTCCGGTTTCCTCCCACACCAAAAGACATGCATGTCAGGTTAGGTAAACTCTTGCTATTGCCCTTGACTAAGGCACTGGTCACAGAACTGGAGTTGGTCACCGGGTGCTGCACTGTGGCGGCCCACTGCTCTTAAGTAGTTAGGATGGGTCATATGTTGAGGACAAATTACCCCACGGGGTCAATAAAGTACTTATGACTCTGCCAGTGCTGACTGTGCCTGGCAGTCCCAGTGTACAGATAGGCCCCTCGGCCTGGTGCCAAATCTGGACTGTGCGAGTGCTATGGCTGTGCTGTCTGTACCAGTGCTAACTGTGGCTGGCAGTCCTGCCAGGTTCCACCTTCTTATGTCTCAGAAGCACAGAATTATGCAGTGAGTTCTCCCTTCATGAGTAAAGTTAATGTGTGAGGACTGTCAGTTTGTAAGCCTCAATGAGGACAGCAGGATTCAGTGTTAGATATAGTAAGGTTGTCATATGCTGGAGATGTGTACTTGAGTTCAGCCTGACTCCCCTTTCAAGGGCTGGGGTATCATTTTCCCTTTTCTGCAAATTGGCTCAACTGCAGTTTTCTTTTCTAGTGTTTTTTTTCCTTCAGGAAAATGTTCAATGTGAAGCACTGTGTGACAACCTGTTTGTAAAACATGCAATAAAAAATAAAGATTGATTGATTGAAGGCGCTTGGCTTCATGAAATGAGAATATGTAGCTATATATAAATAAAAACATGACAAATGTGACATGTAAGTTGTCGCTGGCTTCTGCTAAATAAGATTGGAAATTGATGTGATCCAGACAGCTGTACCTTTGTATTTATGTTAATTTAGCAGTTGCATTTAACAGCTTTGTGGAATGATAGCTAATAAGGCCTGCTGCAAACTCAATTTTCATTATCTTACCCTGTCTGATATCTTACTCCTCTGATACATGCACTCCTCTGATACATGCATTCATGTACTAAGGGGAGGCCTTAGACAGTGGTAACTCAGGTCAACTTGAAGGGGAACTAACTAGAGCCCTCACTTGAGGAATAATTTTATTGAATTATTTATAAATATATTTTGACTCACGAAATACAGGTCTCACCAATTATTCCGTGGGTACAACAGAGCTGATGGAATTTGTAATTCTTTGGGGGGATTTCCCCATTAAGTCAAACCTTACTCTGTTGGGATGAAGCCAATTGTGTCAGGCCACTGTGAGCTCTCAGCTTACAACAGACAGAGCAAACGCATGTACAAACTTAAAAAAAATCGGGAGGCCCATTTAGATAGATTCACTGAAACACACTGGCACAGTGAAAATGTACAATGAGAAAGGAGTGTACAGAGAAGGAAGCCTTCATTCTGAATGGGAATCAGTGAATGAGAATGAAAGGAAAGAGATGGAGAGATGAAGTGAATGGGGTAGCTCAGCAGGTTAGCTGCTGGGATTGACCTGGTGTTACAAAAGAAAATCTCTAGTGGGAATTATATTCAGAAAACAAACTTTGCTTTTTTAGTTCAGAATTACAATATTTAAAAGTTATATGTCACAACAGACCTCCAGCTGTAACAGCGAGAAATACTTTGGTAGATGTGTTTGAGAAGAAAATATTCCCCCAGCACACATCTGCTCCCCGGAGCAAGCCTCCAGCACTTCAGGTAAAACTCATGAGCAAATACATTCACACTCTCTCCGTCTCTCACTGTCTCTACACACAAACACGCACACGCACACGCACACACACACGCACGCACGCATACACACACACACACACACACACACACACACCATACACACACACGCACGCATGCACACACACACACACACACACACACACACACACACACACACACACACACACACACACACACACACACACACACACATATACATACATACACCATACACACACACACACACACACACACACACACACACACACACACACACACACACACACACACACACACACACACACACACACACACACACACACACACACACACACACACACTATGCATATACCGGCACATGTACACACAGACACCCACACCCACACATTATGACTTAATTATATCCCCACAATCCTTTGGAAAGTACAAACCCCAATTCCAAATTTGGACAGTATGTAAAATTCACATAAAAGCAGAAAGCAGTGATTTGTAAATTATCTTTTACATGTACTTAATTGAAAACAGTACAAAGAAAATATATTTGATGCTTTACCTTAGCATCTTTTTTGATTTTTGTAAATATACCCAAATTCCGAATTTCGAAGACATTCCAAAAAGGTTAGGACAGGGGCAAAAAAAAGACTGGGAAGTTCAAAAAACATGTTTGGCATATTCCACAGGTAAACAAGTGATGCTATCATGACTGGATATAAAAGGATATCAGAAGACTTGGGGATGGGACTAGATTACACAGGAATAGTATGGAACCCATGGTTGGCTAAATGGCTGTAAGTCATCATGGGTCTGCGGTATCAAACGAGCCTCAAATCATCACTCTGCTACCACATATGCAGTAGATATGGACGGATCACTTGAAGGGTTGTTTCTCCTGACTTATTTTTCAATAATTCAATAGGAAATAGGTTCAATAGGAGTTCAATAGGAACATGAGTCAGGAGAAATAACCCTTAAAGTGATCCATCCATATCTACTGCATATCTGGCAGCAGAGTGATGGTTTGAGGCTTGCTTGATACCTCAGACCCTTGATGACTTACAGCCATTTAGCCAACCATGGGTTCCTTACTATTCCCGTGTAATTTACATCTTAATCTAGTCCCACCCCCCAATTCCCATAACGATCCATTCAAATGCAGATAGGTTATAGTATCGTTTGTAAATAAGAAAATACCTGCACCTGAAAATAAGATATCAAGTGTCTTTTGATTTCCTTTTATACCCAGTCATGATAGCATCACCTGTTTACCTGTGGAATGTTCCAAAAATGTGTTTTAGCATATATTTACAAAAATCAATAAAGTTGATAAGGTAAAACATTAAATATCTTTTCTGTGTACTGTTTTCAATTAAATGTTAAAAGAGAATTTACAAATCTTTTATTTGCATTTTACATATTGTCCCAACTTTTTTGGAATTGGGGTTTGTAAAACAAATTTAGGTTTTGCTCATTAGTGAGGCAGCTAAAGATGTACAGGTATGACTGCTGATTCTCCTTATGCGAGTGATCCTGTACCTGAGCTCGGTCTATGTCTACTCAAGCAAATTACAATAATTTGCTGGTGTCTTTGGGACTTTGCTAAACGCTGCTGCCTTGGGGTGTTCCAGATCCACAGGCATCCCTCATGGGTCACATTCGGGCCCTATAATAATTATATTGTACCCTTGGGCTATAGAACCAGTTGGAATTGCATCAGGTTTCCTGTTAGTCAGGCAATACAATATGAAATGGTAATGAAGCCATGCAAGAAACACTAATTAAATAGCCATAGGACCATTGTGATATTTAAAAAAATATGCTGGGAATGTTAGTATTCCTATAAATGATCATTCACCTCTCCTATTCTACCTTTCACTCAACTTAGAAACATCTCTTAACAAAGATTCTTTATCCCTGGAAAATTACCAATGTCTTTGTCCTTTGTCATTTTAAGAGACAAAAAAGGCTACCATTTATTCTGTGGTCTGGTGGAGAAAGTCATTTTCTTTTCTGAGAAAACGAAAGCCTCTCTAAATGGGAGTGGATAAATTTTTAATAGAATGTATTGGCATGAAGCGAGAGACTGAGCTGGCAAAGCTGGTTGGATGACACAGACAATGGAAATGCAGAACAAAAACCTCCCCTCCCCTCCTCTCCTCTCTCCTCCACACGGTCTCCTCTGCAGGAGTCTCTGATCCTCCTGGTTCTGTCAGTGACAGATATTGCGCCAGTCGAGAAACTAAGAAAACAACACGCTCTGTGCCTTTGCTGGAAACGCCTCATGAAAAATTTAAGAAATTAGTCCAAGCGGGCCTCCCACTCCGCCTGGCTGCTGTGTGGCTGGCAAAGTGCTGCCCGTTTATCAGCCTCCTCTCTGAGAACGGACAGCACGCTGAAATTATTTCCCAGAACCAGGATTTACAAAGGTCCCTGTCAGTCAGTCGATGTGAAGAATCTTTTCCTTTTTCTTTTGAGGTGGAGGGGGAAAGTTTGGACTCGGAAACTGTGGGCACTTTGTGGAGATGGCTCATTATAAAAATCACGCTGTCAGATCTGTGGTGGGCATATTCTCAGCTGCAGGGTGATATGCCTTTGCCTGCTGAGCCCAGTACCAAGCTGCCAGCCCGTCCTCTCTTCTCCTCCCTTCTCCAGCTCTGCCTCCCTGCCCACATTCTTCTATGTTCCTACATCCCCCCCTTCCTATCTGTCTCCATCCCTCTATTCTGTGAAGCACATATTGGGAAACTGATGCCATTCATT
The DNA here is from genome assembly GCA_029718625.1 of Synaphobranchus kaupii. Classification (NCBI taxonomy): domain Eukaryota; kingdom Metazoa; phylum Chordata; class Actinopteri; order Anguilliformes; family Synaphobranchidae; genus Synaphobranchus; species Synaphobranchus kaupii. The sequence continues at coordinate 10,937,110 of CM056379.1, forward strand.
TCGTGTGAGTGTGCATCATTAGAGCCCTCTATTCCAAGGGCATATGAACAACAGCAGAGTTCGAGAAGTGAATGTTCCCTCTCATTAGTCATGAGGAATCTGTTTGTGAAGGTGGTGCAGATGAAATTCACACTGATAGGCTTGACTTTATAGAATGCATGATACAGAGCTCTGAGAAACCACCATCTCTTACTGCAACACACAACACATTTGCAAAAGCGCATTTGACTATGATGATGTCATTGGAATATATGTGAAAGGTCTTTTGAATTTTAAAATACAGTGTAATTGTAATGTATTGTTTTTGCTGAATTTCTGAAGTCACAGTCATTATATGTACGTATATAAAACATAACTGAATGTTTGGAGTCTTGTTTTAATTTCACCTGAACTGCTGCCTCTGCAAAAAATTTTAAATCCATTCCCTCCTGCGAGGGAAAGGGGAGGAGTTATAGCTGTGTGGCATTATGGTTTGGGGTGTGGCTTTGTTTTTGTTGGGGGCTGAAGTGCTGTATGTGAAACACTAGAAAGAAATAGATCAATTATTCTTAAGGTGAGAACCAAAATATGAATCATTATTATCATCATTATTTTTGCAGGGAGGTCGCCATTAAGATGGCAGTAACAATGAAAACAAGCATTGACACTATATTCTGATAATAACAGTCACGTCCGTATTTCCTGGGCCATTGAGTCTGTATTTGAGGCAGCCCATGGGGTTTGTGCTATGCTGACAGATTGTGGGTGAGATCCCATTGAGTTTCAGTGGTAATGGGTAAACAGTGGGCGACGGTGGACCGTTTCACACACCCGGGAGTTAATGGACCGATTCAGCTTTTACCAGATTAACAAGCTCGGCGAGGGACCGGGGAAGCGTTAATTGGAACAGGGCAGCAGTGATCGGCACACAGCTCAATCCCTCTGGCTCCCCGGAGGGTCGGGCTGTCACTCGGCCGGCCTCCGCGGAGAACAGACGCACGCATTCACAGCGTTCCCCGCCAGAGGCCCAAACCCGGCCTCCCTCTCTCTTTGCATGACAATAGTCTCAATCACAATCAGTAAGCAATCACAGGGAAATGACAGTTAAAAGAGGTACTAACAACGCTGTTCCTGAGGCTGTGGGCTTTGGGAAAGAGTGTGCCGCCTCCCTCCCCTGAACACCCCCGCCCCCCACCCTCCTAGATTTCATATTGAAAAACACGCAGCTCTGAATAACTTCTCCTGCCCTCGCCTCACCCCCACCCCACCCCACCCCTGAAACCCCAGGGTTGTGAAATTACGACCCTGCTCTTGGAGGGACATGCGCCAGCCTCGCCGCGGGTCTCATTAAAAGCTGAATGTCAGCCCATTGCCCCCCAGTGGGGGCTGCTTGGAGCTGCGCCCTCCCACAGAGCCCAAATCCCAGGCTGTGTTTGGGAAGGGAAAGGCGATGACTGGTCTTCCTGTTCGATCAGACACACAAAATCTGTATTGTGCACTAAAATCAGCCCTGGGTTAACTAAGCGTGTGGTCCAGCCACCTATGGACAAAAAAAAGAAAGGTTATGGTTGCCATGGAAACAAGGAAAAGTGACGGCATTGTGTCTCACCAGATTCTCGTGGGCATGAGGTGGTAGCATGGGGGTGGAGCGGGGGTTGGGGTTACTGAACTAACAGACTGAAAATGCAGGTGTAAAAGTTTAGACTGATATTTTCCAAATTCCTACACCTTGACTCACAGACAACTGTAAAAATAGAATTTAACCATTTTCTTATGAGGTATAAAAGTGTACAACTCTTGGCACTATTGATTCTCCCAAAACGAATGGTTATTACTAATGTATTTCATTTCAAGTGTTTCTATTCAGTGAGTCTGCAGTTAAACAGATAACAAAGGGCTCCACATTTTTTAAATGTCAGGAATGTCTTAACAACTCAATATTTACATCTGTACATTTATGTTTTCACACAGATTGTAAAATTGAGTTATGCATAAGGAAACCAATAATTATTTTTCTTTCCAAAATTCAGCATTTGATCATGTGACGCATCGGAAGCTTATGTGTCAGATGAAAATTAATCTTGGGCAATCAATCAATCAATCAATCAGTCAATTAATTTTAATATTTGTTTATAACCACTTAGAAACAAGGCTATTGTACAGTATTTCACAATCAACCTTTTCAGTAATCAGTATAACAGCAGCCTATATACATAAAGGTCATACTCAGGCAGGGTCTTGGCAAATCAGCAAAACCACTGGTATTCAGTCAGTAGTAGGCTTCTATATACGTTTGCATGTTTTATTCACATTTTTCCTAGTGCCTTACTAGGAATGTTGTTTCGCAAAGTTCAAACAAGCTGTGCTATTCTGTAAGCCTAACCTACTTTCTCAGGCCCCTACTTTCATCAGAAATTTGATTCATTAATAAAATATCTATAATGCATCAACTTGCCTCTGACCCATGTCACTTTTAGAAAATGTCATCTCACGCTAAACAAATTATGACAGCAAGCTGAAGTCAAGATTCAGTTATAATTTAGTGGTTTGCATTAGTGGACATTAAGTGAGAGAGAATCTACAGCTGGAAGGGAAAAAAACTAGTACATTTTATATTTAGGGATTTTGAAGACACTCTTATCCAGAGTGCCATGCAAAGGTTACATAGTTTTTTACATGCAATCCCTTTAATACAACTTTTTACTGAAGCAATGGAGGTTAAGACCTTACTCAGGGGTACAATGACAGTGCCCCACCTGAAATCTGCACCGGAAACACCTTCATGTGAATCTTATTCAGACAGAATGAAGCCACCCAGTCCTTGAGAGGGGGTCCCTGGTGTATGATGACACAAGCAGAATTTCTCCCTCCCTTGGTGACACTATGGCCGCTATGGTCGAGTACCACTCGGAGATTCCTAGCAGATGAAGTGGGTGACACTGAGGTGCATTCCAGGGTGAAGGATAGGTCTAGCAGGAGGGAGGACTTAGTTGGAAAGGAATATTATTATAATGTATAAATATATAGCTAGCTATGAAAGCTACTAGCAAATGGCTAACATTAGCTAGCTACTTGTCATCACCTTCATAATTCTTCATGGAAAAACTTACTCACCACCACAGTTTTACCCGTTTGGGAATCAAGTGTATTTCCACCATTGAGACAGCATCCGTATGATGAAATGTGTGAGACATCTGCCGAAGAGCACTGTTTCATGCACCAGCTCTTCAACTCAGGTTGGCATCACCATCGCCACTGGCAGGAAACCTGTTTACACCTACATAGCTTCGCTTCCTTTTTTAATATGGTGGCGACAGAAAGGCCATTTACACATCTCCGCTGCCCCCTCCCACAGGAAATTAGTTCCTCCAGCCTCTCCCTCCCTCTCGTTTAATGCCCACTAATGCAAACCACTAAATTATAACTGAATCTGTGCTTCAGCTTGCTGTCACAATCGGCCGAGAATCGTGCCGTAATTCAAGGCCGACACCGGGCTGAGTCAGAATGCCAGATCTGGGCCAGACCCATTTGGCTACCAGGGTGACAATTTAAAATTGGCCATACAGCCACTTTCATCAGTTGAGACAACAATGCACATCTTCATCTGACACAGAGGGAACAAGCAACAGGAAGAAAAGTTATGAAACAATGCTGTTTTTTTCCCCTCTCCTCTGACCGGCTGGCGAGGCTCTCTCCCCTGTGGTCTCCTGTCACCTGCCGCCGCTGCTCTCATTCCCGCCTCCCTGTTGCTTTCTTTTGTCTCGCTGTGCCCACATAGTGACAAACCCCCTTTTAAAAATAGAGCCGATCCTTCCAGATTACCGCCACACCGCGTTGATTAATTATACGGTTTGAAATCGAGCCGTGGGGGGGGGGGGGGGGCGGAGCGCCCGGTGCGAGAGAGAAGCGGCGGTAAGGGAGGGGGGCGGGGGGAGGGGGGGCAGAAGGGAAAGAAATACAGCCAGAATCAGAGAGAGCGAAGGTAACGAGGACAAAAGGTATCATAAACGCAGGTGAAAGGATATCCTGGCTGACCATTACTTTTAGAGAGAAGTTAGGCAGGGGAAGCTGCCTTGCCTCATTCACTTTATCCCAAAATTACGTTTGACCTGCAAGTTGTCATTATGATTCAATAAAATATTACATCTCTACAAAGATGTTTGGCTGATTCAAATCCCACTGGTCAGTTACAGTCATGTTTCATTTCAGCACACAGTGGCTTGTGTACACACTCACATGTACGGGAGCATGTGGTCCCAGTTACTGAACTCAAACACCGCAAAGCACAGTAACACACTCAGCACAGACCTCACGCACCACAAAGCACAGAGTGTCGTGTTCATATAACACGTGTTTCCTATGTTAGGGAACCGGTGGCAGAGATATGAACACGTCCTTACTCAGTTTCTGTACACAAGTCTGGCAATAATAGGTAATTTATACCCAGTAAAATGCCTTGTTTTATATAATCTATACATGCACTGACAGAATTTTCCAAACAAAGGCTGAAATGAAGGTCTGAGCGGCACAGGGTGGCAGCTTATTGTACAACCTAATAATAGAGCAAGGTTGAGCACTTAAATCAAGCAGTCCTGACTGCACTCAAATTCTAATCTACATACAGAACTATATATACATTTATATATCTCAGGGGGCAAAACCTTCTTTCCATAACAGTCTGAATAAACTGTGATTCTTATCCGAGGACAGTGTGATCAGTCCTGTTCCTCTGGGTTTTATTCTGACTGCTGGAACTTCATAAGGGTTTGGAATTCCAGCCTATGGAACAGAAATGAGCAAAGGGTAAACTCCCCCAATTTACCCTTCCAAAACAAGTTGAACATGTGACATGAAATCCACAGCTTGGGAATATTATTGTATTTTTAATTTGTTTCATTTTTAACAATTTTTCTGGAAAGGTACAGGCAACATGATAAAGGGTTTCGCTGCCTGAGGCTTACTTGTATCTAAAAATGTCATTTTTAAGTTGGTCTGATAAGATGGCACTAAATGCCAAGAAGAAAGGAAATTAAAAACACTAACTGCTGTACTGTGCAGTCGAGTGTTTGGTCTGTGCAGTCGTGTGTTTGGTCTGTGCAGTCGAGTGTTTGGTCTGTGCAGTCGTGTGTTTGGTCTGTGCAGTCGAGTGTTTGGTCTGTGCAGTCGAGTGTTTGGTCTGTGCAGTCGTGTGTTTGGTCTGTGCAGTCGAGTGTTTGGTCTGTGCAGTCGTGTGTTTGGTCTGTGCAGTCGAGTGTTTGGTCTGTGCAGTCGAGTGTTTGGTCTGTGCAGTCGAGTGTTTGGTCTGTGCAGTCGTGTGTTTGGTCTGTGCAGTCGAGTGTTTGGTCTGTGCAGTCGTGTGTTTGGTCTGTGCAGTCGAGTGTTTGGTCTGTGCAGTCGTGTGTTTGGTCTGTGCAGTCGAGTGTTTGGTCTGTGCAGTCGTGTGTTTGGTCTGTGCAGTCGAGTGTTTGGTCTGTGCAGTCGTGTGTTTGGTCTGTGCAGTCGTGTGTTTGGTCTGTGCAGTCGAGTGTTTGGTCTGTGCAGTCGTGTGTTTGGTCTGTGCAGTCGAGTGTTTGGTCTGTGCTGATTGTCACAATCAAAACTGTCAAGTTAACTTACAATTTCCGCCATCATAATTGACTGTTTTACGGTTATTTTTTTTATCAGTAATTATCCTTGCTTGGGCATCCAACTTAACATCCTATTCAACTTAACATAGTACCCATTGTTACCCTCTAGTGACCTTAGTGAGTTCCTTCAAAGTTGCTATTCATAGTAACTGGTGGTGTTATTACCACCATATTACCAAAAAATTGTTGTGTTCAAATTCATTAAAGGGCATTGATTTTGACATTGCGTGGACAATTTCTAAATTAGCTACCTAATAAGTTCTGCCCTGCTGGTGAGCCTGCTGCCTTCAAACAAACCACAGGAACTTCTGGAGCTTTTGGGTGCTGGGTATCATTGCAGTTGGTGGAACAGCAGGGGGTGGGGGCGCCAGTTAACTATTGGCACAGTTTCCTGGTTCTCTGTTTTCTTCACAGCCCGCCAGAGATGTGTGAGAGCCGTTCAATATACAATTTAAATTGCTGTTCTTTTGCCATCAGCTATGGCCAAACAGTAGCCTGTGTAAAAGCAAAATAAACCAGGAGTTGAGAACAATACAAATGCATGAGGTTTCCTTCTTTTATTGTTAATGGGGGTGCCATAATACTGTCAGTGACAGTACTGTCAGTAACTGGTCGCTACATTCAGGCCATATTCACTGATGTCCAATCACTTTTCTGCTGTAATTTTGGTCCGAATAATGACACAACTTTTTTTGGTAGTTCATTTTTAACCTTGATGACACAAATTTGGTTATTGGAGGAGATTTTAATTGATTTTCCGACCCAGACAGACTGTTCTCATGCGCTGCCCAGCCTAAGTTCCAGTTTTTAATGATTTACTGAAGTGGATCAAACTGTCGGACATCTGGAGGCTTCAAAATCTAGGATTATTCTTTTTTTCACAAGCCTTCAGATCATACACAAGAATATATTATTTCTTTATTGATTTAAACTGATACCACATTTTCTCCAAAGTACCATAATATCTTATGATTGCCATATCATGCTGCGGTTGACATTGTCCCTCACCAAGACATGCTATGACTGGCGACTTAACTTGTCTCTATTTCTGGATGAGCCAGTTCTGAACTAATATAACTGTTGAGTTAATTGTAAGGGGGGTCAGGTTCGGAGGACCAGACGCGACTGAAAGGGAATCAGAAAGTTAGCCACTAGAAGGAAGGAGAACGTAAGAGAAGAGGAAAAATCCTCTTGGCTTAAAGGCAAAAGCTCCGCACGAACTCCGCCTCCAAACCGATCGGTACTTCCGAACGAAAGAACCTGCGGACGGGACCTCCACATTACTTTCTAGCTCGGAGAACAGAGGAGGTTGGTACCCCAGCTGAGCCTCGAAAGGAGAGAGACCTGTGGAAGCATTGCGCAGCGTATTGTGCGCATACTCGATGTAGGCTTGGAGGTGGCCAGACACTGAAGGGTGTTTTCCAACATCTGGTTGGTGCACTCAGTCTGTCCGTTAGTCTCTGGGTGAAAACCAAAGGATAAACTAACGGTCGCCCCTAGCTGAGCGCAAAAGGAGCGCCAAAACCTAGTGGTGAATTGAGGACCCCGATCCGACACCACGTCCTCAGGAAGGCCATACACCCTAAAAACGTGGTCTACCACCGGCTGAGTGGTCTCATGGGCTGAAGGTAGTTTAGGTAGGGCGATGAAGTGCGCCGCCTTTGAGAACCTGTCCACAACCACCAGAATCACCTGTTGCCCTGGGACGCAGACAACCCGGTGATAAAGTCTAGTGCGACGTGGCTCCAAGGACGGCTGGGAATAGGTAAGGGGCGTAAAAGACCCGAGGGTGGGAGTTGTGAGCCCTTGTTGCGGGCACAGACCGAACAGGCAGAAACAAACTCCCGCACATCTTTCTCCATGCTAGGCCACCAAAAGCATCGAGACTGGAAGTCCCTCGTCCGATGGACGCCTGGATGGGCCGCCAGCTGGGCGGAATTACCCCATTATGAGCACCTGGGACCTCATCCGCGGGGGGACGAAGAGACAGTGAGGAGGACCCCCACCTGGGCCCGGATCTGAACGCAAAGCCCTCTGGATGGCCACCTCGATCTCCCACATAAACAGGGCCAAGATCCGCGCTGTGGGCACAATGGGTTCTGGAACCGGGTCCCTGTCAGCTTGGTCATGTATGTGAGAGAGCGCATCTGGCTTAACATTCCTTCACCTGGGTCGATAAAGTAAAAAATTTAACCGGGTGAAAAACAATGCCTAATGGGCTTGCCGGGAGTTACGCCTCTTGGTTTGCTGAACGTATTCCAAGTTTTTATGGCCCGTCCATATGGTAAAAGGGTGCTCGGCGCCCTCGAGCCAATGGCGCCACTCCTCTAATGCCAACTTCACCACCAGCAGCTCCCGATCCCCTACGTCATAATTTTTCTTAGCATGTGATAAGCCACGAGAGAAATACGCACACGGGTGCATCTGAGACAAAATGGCTCTTACCCCCAACTCTGAGGCATCCACCTCTACTACAAAGGGGAGGGAGGGATTTGGAGTAATAAGTATAAAAACCTTCTTTTTAGCTCCGTGAAGGCCGCCTCAGCCTTCGGTTTTCACTGAAACCGCGAAGGTGACGTTTCTTTTGTGAGAGCTGTGATGGGGGCAGCTACTGCGCTAAAATTATGGATAAACCGCCAGTAAAAATTTGCAAAGCCCAGGAAGCGCTGCACCTGTTTTAACTGCCAATACGTTCTCGGGATCCATGAAACAGGCTCTTCTCTGCCTTCACAAACAATTGGGCCTCCAAAAGGCTTTTTAAAACTCGTCTGACATGGCTGATATGCTCAGAAAGATTAGCAGAGAAAATCAGAATATCGCCTAAATAAACAAATACGAATTTCTCTAACATCTCTCTGAGCACATCATTTACCAGTGCCTGAAAAACAGAGGGGGCGCTAGTGAGCCCGAACGGCGTGACCCCGTACTCATAGTGTCCGTTATGAGTGTTAAATGCCATCTTCCATTCATCGCCCTCACTCACGCGTACCAGGTTGTAAACGTTCCGGAGGTCGAGTTTGGATGCCTCCTGAAGACGCTCAAATGAGTTCATGAGAGGAAGCGGGTAACGGTTCTTTATGGTAATTACATTACATTACATCACATTACATTACAGGCATTTAGCAGACGCTCTTATCCAGAGCGACTTGCACAACTTTTTTTATCATGTTTTTTACATATTATCCATTTATACAGTTGGATATATACTGAACCAATTCAGGTTAAGTACCTTGCTCAAGGGTACAACGGCAGTGTTCTACCTGGGAATCGAACCTGCAACCTTTCGGTTACAAGGCCAGGTCCTTAACCATTATACTACACTGCCGCACTGTCATTTAAACTACGATAGTCGATACACAGCCTCAAACCCCCATTCTTTTTCTCAACATAAAAGAAGTCGGCCTCTGCTGGCGAGGTAGAGGGTCTAATAAAGCCTTTAGCTAGGGCCTCCTCGATGTACTCCTTCATAGCCGCATTCTCGGGGGTAGATAAGGAATACAGGGAGCCCCTGGGAGGAATCGTGCCCGGGTACAAATCGATAGCGCAGTCATAGGTTCTATGGGGCGGCGAGGTGGTGGCGCGTTGCTTGCTAAATACCTCAGAGAGGTCAGGGTACTCGACCAGTACATTGGCAGGTAAAAGAAATTTGAGCGCCCCTCCTACTCTAGTGCTCTCCAAACCAGAAGGAGAATCAGGTAACGGTTCCCACCTGATTTCAGAATCAGAGAGCTCCTCCAGAGAACCCTCATCCCAAAGGGAGTCACCGTCAGCTAGAGTGTCCCAAGCCAAACTCTCCTCTCTATCCTCAGAGAGAGGAGCAGAGCTGTCTTGATCAGAGAGAGAATCAGCCTCCTCCAGATCACTGTCAGAACTGAGCTCAGAATGGTAACCATGCCCACCTGAGGCGAAGGATACAGATGGCCGGCAGTGAGACCTGCATTGGGACCTCCATTGGAGGATGACAGCCTTGTCTCTGCTCCAGTCAATATGAGGGCTGTGCGAATCAGCTAAGAATGTCCTAGCACAAGGGGACAAGCCGGAGAGATGACTAAAAAAGAACTGAATGCGCTCATAATGGGACTTGTGGGAAGCGCACATATTTAAGAACCCCGGAATTTCTTTTATGGTTCCGGTACCCAACGGACGGCCGTTTGTTCCCTAGCCCATTTAGAATCTATAAAACACTTGACTGCTCTGGAATCGATGACAGCGTCAACATTAGTCGAGCGCCTATTCCAGAGCAGCCGAACCCACAATAACGTCCGAGAGGCTGTAACATTATGTCTCACTAAGGTCCTCGGTTCCCCTAATGAGACCCCCCATTTCCCCCCAATTTAGGGCACTGATCTTTAAAATGCCCCCTGCACCTGCAGTAACGACACCACTCCTCTCGCGGCTTAGGTTGTTTAGGCTCGAGAAGAGAAGTGCCATCCACCTGCATGGGCTCCTCCCTGTTAGGGGGAGAGTAGGCAGAAGAGGAAGCTGGGGGTGTTACCAAAGAGGAGGAGAGATAGCGAGTCGACCGGTCTCTCCTGTCATCTTTATCTTTCTCTCACTCTCGCTCCTGGACACAGTTATCGCCAGACAGTAATAGAGGTAAAAATTATCTTTATTTTCTACAATTCATAAAAACTAATGAATCACGATATCACACGCAACTGACAGAAGCTATGCCCATCTGTGGTTTCCTTTCCCCCCCTAGTCTCTCTCTCTCCACACTGCCGGACAAGCCGACCCCACCTGCAGGTAAGCGTGCCTTCCCCACACACCACACAGTACACACCTGCATACACACCACTCATAGCCACACAGTGCTCATAATAGGTATTTTAGGCGATAGCAGATGGGCAGACACACACACACTCGTGATCACCCTCAATAGCCCACCTCGCGGGCTGCCGGCCGCCCAGGCCCCACAATACTTCACGAGGGGAAAGCCCACATACAAACAAACACGGCGGTATACACTCATACAATAGCAAAACTCGCTAACACCCCACGCCACAAACAAATAACATGAAACACCCAAAAGAATATATGTTGTGGAGTCCTACCCACGGCGCCACTCTGGGAGGACTGCCACAAAAAAATTAAAATAAAAAATAAGCAAACCCAAGCCGTCCGGCTCAAAAAAATGTCCACAAACACACACGGACAGCTTGTGCCGTCCTTAGTGGCCGCCAACGAGGATTCCCACTGTCCACTACTCAGGCAAATCCCGGGACCCAGGCCTTCACTACGCCCAATTGCCCTCATCGCTCTCACCGGGCTGGATGCGGGACACCGACTCTGACAGGGAAGACAGAACACACCCGCTGCCGCTCAGTTCCCCGCTCGCTCCGGTCTGAGACCCACACACACGCTGCTGCTGTATATACGGCGAAAACACATTCCTTACGGTCTGAGGGAAGTCAGTTCCCCCAGAAACAGCTCATTGCCGTATCTCCCGGCACAGGAGAACCCAGCCCCAGCATTCCCTTCCAATCACCCAATCCCAATGAGTACCTACACTCATCCAAGCACTCACTCTTCCAATCAACCTATCATTCAATCAATCATTCAACCTGGCTTTGTAATTATCTCGTTTCCTACTACGATAGCCACCACCATTCCCTCCTCAATGAGGGAGACTGCGAACATGCGACATTTCCCCCCCCTATGACTTTAGTCGTCCCGACTAACACTCCACAATGTACTGGGATGGGGGCCGTCCCCTCGTCTCACGGGTGGAGCGTCGACGGGACTGGCATTCCGGCTGAACAGGGGGCACATTGATATTTACCTCCTCTGCTGGTTGCTCTACCGGGGCGTCAGGCACTGGTTCAGGACCCAGGGCCACAGGCACCGGCTCCGGCCTTCTTTGTGTTGCCGGGAAATATGGCTCCACCTCCTCTTCCCGAAGGACCACCGGCCGTCTCACTGGTTTTTCGCCCCATCCGCCCACCGGGCACGGCCGGAGATAGTTCCGGTGGATGGTCCTCATGGGTCCGCCACCCTCCGGCCAGATCTCGAATACAGGGAACCCTGGATGTAGTTGCCGGACAATGATGTAAGGCCGGGGTTGCCACCGAGGGGCCAGCTTACCCAACTCCCACTGCTGAAAGTTTCTTAGGAGGACCCTCTCTCCCATCACCAGAGTGAGGTTCCTGGCCCGGCAGTCATAGCATTGTTTGTCTCAGAGATGCTGCTTGGCAGCCTCAGCTGCCACCTGCTGGTAAGCATGGGTCAAACGGTAATGATGTATTTTTACCCACCCCTCCAAGTCCCAACGCTCCTCCATCACAGGCACCCCGGCCCTCATATCCACCGGCAGCCGGGCGTGCCTCCCCGTCAGGACATAATGAGGGGTGAGACCCGTGCTGCCATTCACCGAGTTGTTGTAGGCCAGCAGCAGCTCCGGCAACCATTCGGGCCAGCGGTGTTGCTTCTCCTCCCTAAGGGACCCTAAGAGAGACAACAGTGTATGATTAAAAGGCTCACAAGCCCCGTTGCCCTGTGGATAGTATGGCGTATTTTGGTACACCCATACAGCTCACAGAACGCCTCTCCGGGGGCACCAAGACCTGCCACACCTCTTCACCCCCATCCGGCGTGCGGGTTCTTCTGTACAAGATTCAGTTGGAGCCGCTCCCACTCCCTCCACCACTTACATTCTTCTGGTGGGGCCCGTCTTCGTTCCTCTCATCGGGGGGGCTCCCCTAACTGCACCTGCCCAGCCAGGGCCCGCAGCTGGTCATCCCCCCACTGCAGCTCCTTCCAGTTCCAGTCCACCACAGAGCCTTCTCCCTGCACCAGGCACACCGGTCCACACTCAGCTGGCCCACTTCAGGGACAATAGCTCGAGTTTGAAGGAGCTGTAGTTCTGATCATTCCGTTCGGGGGGATGCAGGCTCCGGCTGGCATAGGCAATCACCCTCTCCTTCTCGTCCTGCACCTGGGCCACCACCGCTCCTAGGCCCACCAAGCTGGCGTCCGTATATAACCGGAACGGAAGGTTGAAGTCCGCAAACGCCAATGGGGTAATTCAATGGGGAAAGGGTGGACGTTAGCGATCCGCAACAGCACCCGGCCTCCCCGCACCCAAACCAATCCCCGGGCCACCTTCCATCCGCCTCCATCCTCGACACCCTCGACCAGTCCACACTGTCCTTCAGCCAAGCCCCTGCCACTGACTTGTAAAGGGGGTCGGGTTCGGAGGACCAGACGCAACTGAAAGGGAATCAGAAAGTTATCCACGAAACGTGAATAGCCACTAGAAGGAAGGAGAATGTAAGAGAAGCGGGAAAAAACCTCCTGGCTTAAAGTCAAAATAATAACGACTCAAAAAATAGGGTGAAGCTCGCAGACTTGAGCAGAGAAATAAAACAGACAGAGAAAACAATCCCGGCGTAAGCCAATATAATAGCGATACAGGAGAATGGGCGAATGCTCGCAGATTCGAGCAGAGAGAAAAAGCAAACAGACAGAGTGCCTCTAGCTCTGAAAACAATCAGAGAGCTAAAACAAACAAAGTGGCAAAGGAAACGGGAAAAACCGAGGTACTGTCTAGAAGAGAGACAGGAAAGAAAAACCAGGGCAGGAAATAAAGAGTGAAGAGAAACAACAGACAAGTCCCACGTGTTCATTTTGAATAAAAAGGACAAGTGGTCATCTGTAACCTATACCACGTTACCGGCTTTGTGCTGTAGCAATGAAGACACAAAAGCGCCGGAAGAAGGAGGCACAGTGCTTATATAGCGGGAAACCTGAAACAAGTGCGCCAGATAAGTTCTGGGAAGGGGAGCAGGAGGAGCAGGGGCGCCCTCTAGCAGCTCCGAGAGGAAGCGTCCGCAGAGATAAAGAGAAGGCTGCCAAACCATGACATTAATAGGCTATTACAGTTTCTTGATAACAATGACATAATTGTACATGTACTGTATGTCTCAGATTTAATGTTGTGGGAAACCTTAAAGGTTTAGATGAGGGGGTGTGCCTCACCGAAATTCAGATGCTGCTCTTAACCCCATCCATCACAAGCACAGTCAGAATTAAATAAAATTATACAACAGTTAGTGATTGTGATTGGCCGAGATGCATTCCATGAGCGAAATTTCTCATATTAGCCTACATCTAGCAAACTCTGTATATACCTATAGTAGCTTAGTTTTTCAGATGTTCCCACCCATGATGCAAATCTGAAATGCAATTTCCTTAGTTTAAAATAGGCAGCACTGTGTGACCAAACCATTTTAAAAAGCAAGATTTGATTGAGTAATTGTTTCATGCAATTTTCTTAAATAATGTAATGGCAAAAATAACCAAAAATTGGTGCTAATTGTATGGTATTGTAAGGATACACAGGGACCTTTTTGGGACTCTGGCTTTGATCATGGGACTGGGCCCTCTGCTGAGTCACATTCACAATTAACACTCCTGATCAACTTAGGAAAACTCCTTCTTCATGTGACCCTGTGATGAACTCACAGACTGCTTGATCGATCAGGCGCCAGTTTGGGCAGGAACACCCACCTCTTTAGAGAAGGAGAGGGGAGAACCCAATTTAACACACACCCTGAGGTGATTGGAAATGGCTGATCCATCTGTGTTTTACTGATGGTTCCAAGGAAATGAGCCAATCAAATGCATGGGAGCCCTAAAGCCATCTACTAATTGGGAAATGGAACCTTGTGAAGCAGAACCCAAGTTTGTGGTCGAGTTCTGGATATTACCAACTTGTATGTGGTCCAGTGGAGCAGTGATAGCTACTGCCATTATGTTAGATAAGTCTCCTGACTCTAAAATTGCACACTAGGTGGTATGCTCAAATGTTTTAAAGATTCGATTCATAGGGGGCACCCAGATTTGAATTGGGGACAACAAGTGGCTATCTAGAGAAAATGGCAATCAAGCAAACCTGCAATGTCTTACCAAGTCAAAGACAACTTATGGAAGAACATCTGTTTTCAACAACCATAATTGATTTGCCAATCAAGTGGATGTTCCAAAAGCTACCACACAAATGAGGGCCCTAGATCTATGTATGAGAGGCCCTAGAATAAATTACAAGATAATAATGTTATGAACTGAAACAACAGTGATAGCTACTGCCACTATGTTCGATAAGTTTCCTGACTCTAAAATTGCACACTCGGTGGTATGCTCCAATGTTTTGAGGATATTATTCATAGGGGCACCCAGATTTGAACTGGGGACCTCTTGATCTGCAGTCAAATGCTCTTCCACTGAGCTATACCCCCTTACTCTAGCTGAACGGTAAATACTGGAAATCTGAATTTTTATCGAAATTTGAACTTCATCATGAACAGGAACTTTGTTAATGTGCATAAATTGATTCCAAAGTTTCTGTAAATATAAATCCCTTTGGTATGTGGCTGAGAAATTATTTTTGTGCTTTTCAGACTGTGTCCTGGGGCCTACTTGTGTCTCCTGATGTTTTCAACAAGGAAAACTTCTGCCCCTGACTATCTTCCCTGGTAATAGATACTGTTGAATGAGTTGAGGAGTACATTTCCTTTGCACAAAACTTTAATTAAGATGTATGTGGTAATATCGGTTGCACATTGGTATAATTATCAGTTGGGTTATTTTAAATGTTTAATCAGTTAGTGAAAATTAGTCAAATGACAAAGACAGCAAGTGGCTATGTAGAGAAAATTGCAATCAAGCAAACCTGCAATGTCTTAACAAGTCAAAGACAACTTATGGAAGAGCATCTGTTTTCAACAACCATAATTGATTTCCCAATCAAGTGGATTTTCCAAAAGCTACCACACAATTGAGGGCCCTAGATCTATGTATGAGAGGCCCTAGAATAAATAAGGAGATAGTCAATGATAATGTTATTAACTGAAACATCTCACTTGACCAAAAGCAATTGGTATCATATGAAATGGGACCTCAATGCACATCCATGGTTTAAAGTTCGAATTGAAGAAGAAACTGTATCATTCAGAAATTTGTAACAGAATAGATTTATTTCAGAATAGTCACATACAGTATATACATAATACGCATAAAATAAGTAGCCTAATGTATTTAAATGTTTTTTTTTTAAAAAACATACAAAAACACGTGTGTTTTTACATAACAACAACAACGTATTTCAGGTGATCACTGTGGAAATGTCGACTGTACTGGACTTTGGCTAAATGTAATAAGATAAACTCTTCAGGGTTAACCAGAAAACCGCTGTAGCTTAATACCAGGTAGGATATTTTTTTCATAAAAAATTTTTATACCAGAGATTTTGAAGAAAAAATTAGGGTCTCTACTAAACCGAAAGTACAGCGGGTACTGTACATAGTACCAGTAAGCAATGGAAAAACACAGAATGCTTCTTTGTACAACATTTTAAAAATATATTATTATTCCTATATTAGAAGATTAATTTTTTACCGTGTATAAAGGGTGCATTTTATTGTCTATAACTATGGAACGATGAAGGTTGTAAACATGGTTTGGGCTATCACCACCTGCTGTTTTATTGCCCTGCACTGCAACTTGAGAGAGGTAGGTCTTTTCGCAAGTCGTGACCATTCTGAACAACCCTGCATAGGAAAGCTGTAGTTTATAATTTCAGAGAAACATGACTACTGTACTTTGGTCAGATCCGACTCCCACTACGGAACAAAGTTACATCAGGTTAATAAAATATTGTGGCTTCAGCATGGGGTGACAGTAGCAGCTCTGTCTCTCCCTGTCTCTCATATCCCTGCAGCTCCTCAGGGGTTTTAGGGCCTTGGTCAGCATCAGCCCCAATCACAGGCAGGGTAGCAGCTGTGGCTCATTGCCAATCAGAGGAGCTGATACCAATTGCCCAATTATTGGGCTCTATAAAATGCCTAGTTCTTAGGCTAAGAAGGAAATGGTGTATTCTCCAGAATCTTTATTTTGGGCCCAGGGTAAAACAGAATGTGGTGCAATACTGTGAACAGTGTCATGTTTGAAAATGACTGGTAAACCTAGTCGGATGATTCTGCCCCCCTTTATCTAAAACTGCTCATTGAAGAACCTTTTGGGCACATTCTTGTGGATAGTGTTGGTCTGCCTCCTTGTTCTAAGTCTCCTGGGAAATCAGTATCTGCTAATGATTATGTGTGCCACCACTTTCTTCCCAGAGGCTATTCCTCTGCGGAAGATTAATGAAAAGCAGTTGAGAGCTTTGTTCAAGTTTTTTTCTGTTTTCAGACTTGCAAACAGAGTGACTAAGGGTTTGATTTTATGTTGATTGTATTTGCTTACGTTCTTCAGCAACTGCAAATAAAACAACATGCTGCTTGGATCTCTGAACAAAACAACATAAAACAACATTTATAGTGCTTACCACCCTGAGAGTTGTCGGTCCTTGAAAGATTTAATCAAACTCTTAAATCATTGCTACATTGCATATTGTTTAGAGGCTGGAGAAGGACTGGGATGAGTCTTTGCAATCAGGGAAGAGGAATCCCATGGTTGTTTCCCTCATCAGTTGTGTTTGGCCATATGTTATTCGGTCCTCTTAGGCTGCTGAAAGACCAGTGAAGATCAGTGAACTTTGATCTTGTTTGCATAGAGCTTGAGAATTAGCTCAGCTTGAGTCTGCTTGATGAAAAATGAAATGGTGGTTTGATCAGAAACCCCAAAACGGCAGTTGAGTTCAGTCTTAATGAACACCTCGGGGAGTTGTGTTTACTGTCGTGGCGAATCGCTCATAGTTTTCATAGGAAAGCTTCACATCGACCTCCGTGAGCTTCCTGCTAACACCATCGAACCCTTGCAGCTGTTTCATCACCTTGGACTGTGTAGCTGCGGTAGGTGAACACTAGGTTATCCTTGTACTGCAGTGGAGAACATTGACAGCCCAGCTACAGTTACAATTAGCTCTTTCATTTGGGAGTGGTGAAACAATGACTGTGTGAAATCAAGCACCCTCTGCAGGCTTCGGTCCAAGCCAGATTTACAGAAAGAGTGATTATAAAATCATCGCTCTCTATTGCATGCTGGCCCTCTCGAGGCTGGTTGTCATTGCCTCGCCATTTCTGTTGACCCAGGTTCAAGCGGTAGAGCTTGAATAGACAGAGTCATCTACATGCATTCAAAGCATTTGTTTCTCTCTCGAATTGTGAGGATGATGTCTGTGGTAGTAGGGCCTGGTGTGTCTAATCTGGAGGTCAGGTCATCAATGATGACCAAGGCCTCTTCGTCTAGGCTTGTTCTTAAAAATTTTCAGTTTTGACATGGTTATTTGTGGATGGTACATTAGAAAAAAAGAATTTTGTGTACTGACAGACTTGACAAATTTACATTAAAACAGTTTTTTTTAATATATTTGGTTGCATATTCTTTGCATGTCATGACTTCCTGATGTCTGTGACCCAAGAACATCAAAAAACTCTTGATATCTTATTTTCTGGTACTCTTACAAGCGATACTATAACGTCTCTGCATTTAAATGGATCTCTATGGGAATTGGGGGGTGGGACTAGATTTAGCTGTAAATTACAATGGAACAGTATGGAACACATGGTTGGCTAAATGGCTTTAAGTCATCAAGGGTCTGACATATCAAACAAGCCTTAAACCATCACTCTGATGCCAGAAATACAGTAGATATGGATGGATAACTTGAAGGGTTTCTTCTCTCGACTTATTTTTCCATAAAGTTCAATAGGAAAATTTGTCAGGAGAAACAACCCTTAAAGGGATAGTTTGGAATTTTGGACATAATGTCTCAATTACGACTTATCCATAGTTGATTGATGGAAAACCATTTTCAGCTAATTCCATGCTATCCCTTCTTTTGGACATACACACATTGCTAATGCTAGCGCAACTCTAAGGTAACCGGTAGCATCCACTACCAAACGCACTTAAACACTCCACAGTGCACCCAAAGCAAATAAAATACGACGACGTAAGTCGTAATTGAGACATTATGTCCAAAATTCCAAACTATCCCTTTAAAGTGATCCATCTATATCTACTGCATATCTGGCAGCAGAGTGATGGTTTGAGGCTCGTTTGATATCTCAGACCCTTGATGACATTTTACCAACAAAGTATTCCATACTTTTCCAGCATAGTTTACAGGTAAATCTAGTCCCACCCCCCAATTCCCATAGAGATCCATTCAAATGCAGAGACGTTATAGTAACGCTTGTAAGAGTACTAGAAAATAAGATATCAAGAGTCTTTTGATGTTGTTGGGTCGCAGACATCAGGAAGTCATGGCATGCAAAGGATATGTGACCAAATATTAAAAATGATTACTTTATTCTATATATAAATGCAGGGGTGCCAATAATTGTGGCACACATGGTTTTGTTAAAATAATTATTTCTTGATATGGGATTATTTTATTTTTTTACTGCAATTAATTAATTTAATTAAATTTCAAATTTTTTCAGTGTGACATTAAGCGAATTCAGCAAATGGTAAATTTTTTATAACCCTTTTTGCTCATCTTTACCATGAGTGCCAATAATAGTGGAGGGCACTGTATATACAGTAGGGTCCAAAAGTCTGAGACCACAAAATGAATGCTTCTATTTTGCATTCTTTTCTAATTTAATGCAAAATCTTTCATTAGAAATGGTATTATCAGCATAACAATTTGAATGAAAAGTTAAATATTTGAAAACTTCACATGAATGAAAAAAATGATTAGTATTTGGTATATCCTCTTTTTGCTTTTATGACAGCTTCTACTCGAGTCTGGCATGGGACTGGCAATGGACAAGTTTGTGCAGAACCTGATGATCTATGTTATCCCGAAATGATTTGACAATGTTCCAAAGAGTATTTTGTGATGTTACTGAATGCTTGGCTTTCTCTGTCTTCAAGTGCCCCCATAAATGTTCGATGGGGTTGAGGTCAGGTGATTGTGGAAGAAAGTCCATGACAGTCAGCACTCCTTGCTCCTCTTTGGTCTTCAAGTAGTTCTTGCAAAGCTTTAAGGTTTGTTTAGGGTCATTATCCTGTTGCAGTATGAATCCATCTCCACAAAGCTCCAAACCAGAGGGTATAGCATGTCTCTGAAGAAGTCTCTGGAGTGGTACATTTCTTTTGTCAGGGTGTAGTCGATTCGGTGCAGTTGTCCAACTCCAGAGTAGGCAAAACAGCCCCAGACTTGAATGTTCCCACCACCATGTTTCACTGTTGTTTTGATGCACTGTGGTATCAATCGCTTTCCAGTAAGTCTCCTTACATAAACCCTTCTGTTACTGCCATAAATCTCAAACTTGGATTTATCAGTAAAAAGGACTTTGTTTTCCAGTGATCCACTGTGAAATGCTGGTATGTGTTAGCCCATGCCAATCGTTTGCTCTTGTTCCCCCTCCTGAGAAGTGGTTTAGAGACTGCTACTCGTCCTTTGAGACCACTACTAGCTAACCTTCTTTTGACAGTACTTTTACTGATTGGAGTCTCTCGTTCTTTATTCAGCACATTCCGTATCTGTGATGCAGTTGATGTTCTCTTTCTCAGTGAACAAAGCTTTATGTATTGGTCTTCTGATGGTGCAAGCCGATTAACTAACAAGCCACTGTTGAGTAGATCAAATCCATTTGAGTGTCGTCTGAACACATGCTTCAATGGAAGGGATAAGACTCAAGGAAATTTGATTAGTAACCTGGAAATAGTGCAGAATTTAAAAACTCTTCATTTCACGTCACAACTTTTCTTTGTTTTAGATGTTTTTCCAAAATCCACAAACTTATTTTTTATCTCCAAGTTTACATGAAAAAATGTCCGATTTTCAATGTGGTCTCAGACTTTTGGACCCCACTGTGTGTGTGTGTGTGTGTGTGTGTGTATATATATATACACTGCCTGGCCAAAAAAAAGTCGCACGCGCTAATATTTCGTTGGACCGCCTATAGCCTTGATTATGGCACGCATTCGTTGTGGCATTGTTTCGACAACCTTATGCAACGTCAAAACATTTATTTCCGTCCAGAGTTGCATTAATTTTTGGCCGAGATCTTGTATTGACGACGGGAGAGTCGAACCACTCCGTAAAGTCTTCTCCAGCACACCCCAAAGACTTTCAATGGGGTTAAGGTCAGGATGGCCAATTCATGTGTGAAAATGATTCCTCATGCTCCCTGAACCGCTCTTTCACAATTTGAGCCTGATGAATCTTGGCATTGTCTTCCTGGAATATGCCCATTGATGGGATAAACTGGTCATTCAGTACATTTAGGTACTCAGCTGACTTCATTTTATTGCTGCATAACGTTGCTGAGCCTAGACCTGACCAATTGAAGCAACCCCAGATCTTAACACTACCTCCAGAGGTTTGTACAGTGGGCACTATGCATGACGGGTGCAACGGCGACTTTTTTTTTGGCCAGGCAGTGTATATATATATATATATATATATATATATATATATCTATATACATGGCTTGGATGAATACTTGACTCTGATTGGTTGACAGCCATGCTTTTGGATAAATACTCGATTCTGATTGGTACTTTGCCTTATTAGAGTTGGAAATCACTATGCGAAAACTTTCAAATTGTATTAAAAGTTCTACTATGAATAACTAGAATAATTAGTGGTACGGAAATCAAATTAATCTCAGGGAGATCATGTCAGTCACTGGACATTGGTCAGAAAGCAGCTTGCGAAGCTACGGTCACCATTTCTCACCAACAAAACTTGGAGATGGATACTATCAGATCCACGAGATAACATTATTGCTAGTAGCATTCATTCGCTTCTGCGTCATCAACTATCAATAACAAGTTCATCTTTCTTCCTTCTAAAATCAACTACCATTTATTTAGTTTTTGTAATATTTAGGTTCAAATTGTTGACAATACACCACCTTACAATGGCCTTAACTTCACTTCTGGAAATTTATGAAGTTTCATTAGGAACTCAGCAGCCAGGATGAGAACCAGAGGAACAGGATCACACTGTCCTCGGGTAAGAATGACAGTTTATTCAGACTGTGATGGAAAGAAAGTTTATCCCCTGAGATATATAAATGTGTATATAGTTATATATGTAGATTAGAATTTGAGTGCAGTCAGGACTGCTTGATTTAAGTACTCAACCTTGCTCTATTATTAGGTTGTACAATAAGCTGCCACCCTGTGGCTCCCAGACCTTCATTTCAGCCGTTGTTTGGAAAATTCTGTCAGTTCATGTATTGATGATAGAAAACAAGCCATTTTACTGGGTATTAATGACCTATTATTACCTGACTTATGTCCAGTAACAGAGTAAGGGTCGTGTTCATAACTCTGCAACAAGTTCTTTAACATAGGAAACGCGTGCTATATGAACATGACTCTCCATAGTCCCTTCAGTCTCCAAATCTTCATCCAGGATATCAGGAGAGAGGAGAGCTGCTGGAGGCCAAATCTGACCACACACATAGAGAAGTACATACGTATCTATCGTTATTGAAGTCTGTGGATGCCAGTGACATTATTGACATCACTTTAATGCCAGTGTTTTATCTTAGCCGTGCATCCAAGGTGGGAAATTGTGGATTTTATGGTAAGTTCTGCTTTTAAGAAATGTACTCAGCCCAAGCATTTGCGTAAACTAACATTTTAGCTCAGATTATTGATAAACTTGTGAATGACAGCTGAAAACTGTTTTTATACCACTATATGAAATGTTTTACTAATAGGACAAGTTTATGGGCTCTCAACCCTCATCCTGGGGCTCCATTGTGTATGCTGGTTTTTGTTCCAGTTGGAATTGTCCTAATCTGAAGTTGTGGCTTTCTGTCTGGCTGCAGTCTCTCTATCGCCCCCTACAGGTGTCTAGCAGATCTGTACTCAGCACGGGCCAGCTGCTGCAGTGAGCTAAAGGTCCGCCTGCTGAAGACCCTGAAACGGACCATCTCAACAAACTTCAGTGACTTCTGCGGGGATGAGCAGCATGTGAGAGAGTCAGGGTTCCTCCTCCTTGTGGATATGGTGTTAGACATATCATAGGTAGGGAATTATAATCTATTTCCCATCTAATTTCCATCTACTTTACATCTATTTCTATCCTAGTTTTTTGTTCCGTTCATGACATTTGCTTTATTTGTTTATTTTCCTTATTTATTTTTTATTCACTCTATTTTTCCATTTGACTCCATCCCTAGCCCTGCCTTTGAGTGTTCATTTCTGTGTCTCTGTGGTTCCCTCTCCAAAGCTGCAGGGCAAAGTTGTGTGAAACGGAGTCTTATACTGTAACTGTTTGTCTGTGGACTTAGTCCCTGGGGCACCGGTACAGAACAGTTTGGCACTCTACTTCAAGGTGAGTGTCCATCTGGTGCACCACCACGAAAATGTATTCAAAATAAAAAGACTTAATCTGTCTGCGACCTCAGTTTTGAATGTGTCACTGTGCTTTGTGGTGTGTGAGGTCAGTGTTTTATGTGTCACTGTGCTTTGTGGTGTGTGAGGTCAGTGTTGAATGTGTTACTAGGTTTTGTTGT
>CM056379.1:10960644-11050644 GCA_029718625.1 Synaphobranchus kaupii
GGATCACAGAGTGGCCATCACCTGGACCTCACCTGGTATCTAGATAAATGACAGGTAAAATCATAAGATCACGCGCCGTCGTACAAAGTATCTTATTACTATCACTAGATCGGGGGGGGGAGTAGACTGCAGTTGATCTTCCTGGAGGAGAAGGGCGGTCTCTTGGTGGTTAGATTTTACAGGCCTCTTCCTGGCCTCTTCCTGGCCAGACCTTGTTTGGACAAACAAAGGGAATTGTGGAATGTGGAAAGCCTGCCCAGGATTGCATTTAAGGGAAGTCCAAAGGGACATTCAGGGTGTATCTGCTTAACAGATCGCCTGGTGCTGTAGTGGCACTATAGTTATACCCGTATAGGAGTATCTGCCTAACAGTTCTCCTGGTACCTCAGGAAGATCGCAATCGACTTCCCACACTGTGCAGATTCTGTATGTGTGTGTAGCTGAAGCAGGCCGGGGTAAGATATTTACTCTGTGTTTTCTTTTCTTAATTTCTATATTTTGTAATTGACTAATAATTTTAAGATAATGACCTACCTGCCTGTGAATAAATTCTTCTTATTTTAACTTGCGTGGTCTCCATGACTCTAATCCATTTTATACCTTTTTCAGCCTAAATTACGACTGAATACTCAGGGGAACAATTCTGACCAATGACCAACTGATCAGTGGCGTGGTACTTTATGTGGAGTCCCCAAGTTGGGTAGGCGGCCGAGTTCTGCCAGTATAAGGGATTGGTGATGCATGGTTCTGGGAATTTGATGTGAAGAGAACCCATGGACGTTCTACGTCGGTTCTTGTCAAATTAGCCTTAAGGAGCCCTCTGAGTGCACGCTGACCTGGGCTCGCAACTATCTATGTAAAATATAATGCATGTATTGTGTTGGCCAGACCCCCAACTTCTGTGTTCTCCACCGAACTGAGATTCGGCAATAGTGCTAATCCCGGGAGCATATATTGAGTAATGGTGGCACACAAGGAAGAGTTGAGTGTAACCACTCTGAGCTTCACGCATGATTAAAGTGAAATTCTAAATTATAGTTTAATATGGAGTCAGATAATTACGAGTAAACCAATAGTAACTGTTACGCTTACTTTTTGTGATCATAGATATATTCAATGTGTTGTTCAGCTCCTTTGTGAATGTTCTAATGCTCCCATTAGAATATTGACATTTGGACGACAGGTCGGATATATCCGTGATGACAACATGGCCCCGTTTGCGAACGGAGAATAAGAATCATACTGATCCGTTTCAGGCCTGTCTTAAGCGGGAGATGGAGCAGCGCATTCATATCTGACTCGTGGCGACGGACCCAGTATATTCTTAAATGTACTTGTGCTCTATTCATGAACGGAGGATAAATCACTCACCTCTTTTTATTTACATCACAACAGCAGAGGAAAAACACGTTGCACTTTCCCTCCAGCTACTCCTTCATTGGTCTAGCTGTGCGGGTTCTACACATGAATGGCATCAAAAACCCGTTGTCTCCACTCGTCGGGCACAACCGGCTGTGGTTGCGACATGGAAACATCACAAAGTAGAGTGTTGCCGGCATCATCGAACGCGATGTCCTGCAGCTGAAGCCCAGTGCCAGTACTCCTACAGGCCTGTACACCTGGGTCCGAGGCTTGATCGACTACCATGTGGGCGTAGTTGATTCCAAGGTGGACGGCACCGACGACGGCCCGGGAGAGGCAGTCGGCTACACGGTTTGTCTTTGCCAGCAACATGCCGGATGTCCGTAGTGAACTCGGAGATGAAAGCGAGCTGGCGATGCTGATGGGCAGACCACGGTTCCGACACCTTAGCCATGGCAAATGATAATGGTTTGTGGTCAACAAATGCCGTAAATGGCCGGGCTTCCAGCAGGAAACGGAAGTGACGTATGGCCAGGTACAGGCCAAGGAGTTCATGATCGAAAGCGCTGTACTTCTTCTAGTTGGGACGCAGTTGGCGGCGGAAAAAAAACGAGAGGCTGCTAGGCTCCATTAATGCACTGCTCAAACACGGCACTGACGGCATAATCCGAAGCGTCCGTGGTGAGGGTGATCTTCGCCCCTGGTATAGGGGTGTGCCAGCATCACTGCATTAGCCAGAGCCCCTTTCGTGGCAGAGAAAGCGCTGTTCATCTCCTTAGACCAATCGATGGCCTTCTTGGGGGGAATGCCCTTGAGGGCCTCGAAAAGGGGCTGCATGAGCTGGGCTGCATGGGGAATAAAACGATGGTAAAAGTTCACCCAGGAATTCCTGCAGGGCCTTCGCGGAGAGGGGGGAGCGGGGGAAAACTGTTCACAGCCTCCACCTTCGACGGCAGTGGCACCGCACCGTCCTTGGTAATGCGGTGCCCGAGGAAGTAAATGGCAGCCAGTCCGAACTGGCACTTGGCCGGATTAATAATAAGGTCGTGCTGGCTGAGCCGCTCAAAGAGGGTTCGAAGGTGAGACATGTGTTCCGCCATGGAGGCACTGGCGACGAGAATATCGTCCAGATAGACAAAAAGGAAAGGTAGATTCCGCAGCGCTGTGTCCATCAGGCGCTGGAAAGCCTGCGCTGCGTTTTTCAGGCCAAACGGCATCCGCAGGAATTCCCAAAGGCCAAATGGCGTGATCACTGCCATCTTCTGGATGTCCTGCAGCTGTACAGGAACCTGGTGGTATCCGCGCACAAGCTCACCTTGGAGAAAACGACTTTCCCGGCCAGGCGGGCGGAAAAATCCTGGATGTGAGGAATCGGGTATCGGTCAGGGATTGTGGCGTCATTGAGGCGCCTATGATCCCCACAGGGGCGCCACCCGCCGCCGGCACGATGACCGGCAAATGATGCCGAGGTGCTCCATGGTGCGGAACTCCGCCTGGGCAACAGCAAGTTTCCCGGGGTCGAGGCGTCGAGCGCGGGGCATGGACAGGCGGGGCCGGTAGTCGGGATGTGGAGTTCCCTACCTGGGAATCGAACCTGCAACCTTTCGGCTACATGGCCAATTCATTAACCATTATATAACACTGCCGCCCATGGTCACGGCTAATTTATATAGTTCTTAACGAGCATAAAAGGCATTTTTCAACAACAACAAAAAAACACTGTTACTACCAATGCTAATAAGCTATGTCATACTTTTTGTGGCTTCTAACTCATTATTTAGGTACATTAAGCTTTGTTAAGCAGGTTTTGTTAAGTGTTTTATAACTGCCCCATCTTTCCGCATCAATGGGGTTGGTTGGAACGGACAAGTAGGCTATAATTTGGCCATCTGGGCCATATTTGGTAGGTTGTTTCCGCCTCTGTCCCAGAACTCCCTGAGTGTTAGTGTACTGCCTTGTTCGTGTGTCAATAGTTTATAATGATCTAGGGCGGAAGTACAGTACAGTAGTCAAATCCTGGAATCCACTGGTAGTGTTGTCAAGTTTTATGGTCAAGGCTGACCCTTGCTCTATCATGCTCCTTATAAGCGCCATGTAGCCCAACACCAGTAAAGTCTGTAAGCTTGCTAGCTACCGCCCAAGAACTGTGCTGCAGCCTGCAGTGGAACATTGATGAACAGCTTCCTTGTTAGGTAAGGTGGTGTAGGCCTATTTCCTGAAAGGCATGTGCCTATAAAGACTCAAACCAAAGACTGTGCCGGCCCATTTGCTTTTCTACTGTGGGAGCTCGATTGTGCCACCATCAATCTAAGCCCCGGCCTCCCACATAATCAGTAGATATGTTTATATTCACTTGGATTTTTAAAATCTGATTCAGTCATGTCTCAGGCAGACGTGGTTATCCAAACACTATCATTATTCATTATTTATTATTTTTATTTCTCTTTGTTCCATTCTGAGGACCGATGTTGTAAATTATCAAGTGCTATCAGCAGTAAATAAGTGAATTTTGCATCTTAACACTGTATCATATAAACTGGAATGCCGTCAGCAAATAAATAATGGAATTGTCTGTTGGCAACATGCAAGCAGTTCGTCCATTTCCCATTGCAGCGCAGCTAATGTTTGGTACCTAGCTTACGCGGGTATGGAAGCAAAGAGAAAATGCAATGTTAATGATGATATTACGTTTGCTGAGAAAAATTGTGGTGAAACAGGACTTTAGAACATGAGTGTATGAATGGAAGATGCAAAAGAAGATCATATTGCACAGCCTGAATGAGTAACATGGGCGAGATATGCTGTGTGCTCATGATTGAAGCCTCAAAATATGTAAATACCCTGCTAGAAAAAACATTATAAACCATCACGTAATGGTAACCATTACGTGATGGGAATTGGGACATCATGGTTTTGGTCTCCAATCAGGTTACCATTACAGACCAATAGAGACCATCAAAATCCCCACAGATACCATTAGAGTCCTACAGAGCACCACCAGATGACCATTAGAAGCCACTGGATTACCAATAAAGACTATCAGAAACCAGCAGAATCCATCACAAAAACATGAAATTCCATTAAAACCATTAGGAATTGTCTGATGGTTTTTAATGTTTTTTCTAGAAGGGTAGGCTGCCCTTTGGTTGCAATATATTTTAAAGCATGCATTTTCTGTCTATAGTCTTTATATCATATGATCATCCGATTTAAAAAAACATAATTATGCACAACTATAAAAACGTGTAGGCTTACAGGCTACTATTAAAAAAACTACAAGTAGCGGTATTCAGCAGTAATTCACTCAAAAAGGTGACTCTAAAGTAGTCATTACTCATAGCCTAGATTTAGAACGAGCTGTAGCCTACCCTACTGATGTTAAGAAACAAGATATCGGACTCCAACTAACAGCCAGCCTCCAGCAAACACTGGGGCCTTTTTGAGTCGCAAACAATTCAACTAATTGAAGTTTTAAAGTAAATGCTCTGTTGATGCACTGTTTGCTTATTGTATGAGTGCGTACTTACTTGGGTAGTTATGAACGCTTCTTGTGATCCGGATTTTAAAAATGTATTATTCTATCAAAGTCGGTAGCCTATTGATCATTGTGTGTGATTATTTCATTTTGGAAGTGCCTGACCTGCGCTTTCCGGTGTTTTCAAAGTAGATTCGGCTTCATGGTCAACCTATTTAGGCCTGATTTAAAATCGTATTTGCTTTGAAGTCTCTCCCACGGTCTAGATAGGCCTAGCTACACCAGTGCGCCAGTTATGGGTTTTGTCGAGTCAATACACGCATTTTCATTTCTAGTTAGTGTCTAGTTGGTTATAAACTGTGTTATTCTCGGTAATTAAAACGTTTTATTTTTTACCATACGTGCGGTGTGCACATACGTGCCAGCACTGTCACCATCGTAGCAAAAGTAGCCAGTGCCAGCCACGCGTGTGGAGGAATTGTTTATTGCTAGTGTTTTCATTCTGACGCTATGACAACTCAACCGGCGCACCTGCTCCACGGCGAAGCTGTATCACTGAAGCAAGGTGCCACTTGCATCGTGTTTATTCAGTTTCTTTTTTAACGGTAGCCTACTTGAATAGAATGGCGTGGGCAGATGACACGTACGGTCAGACACAGCAGTTGTATCCAGACCCTCAACATGTGCAGATAATTCAGCAACCGGTGAGTAATCCACGTACATATATTTGAAAACGTGTTGCCGTGTAATGCCGCCTGGGTTTGCGTTCTGTCAGTCTTCCGTGTTTAGCCTACCTTTTTTCCCATTAACAGGGAAAATTTTGTAACACGCGTTTATTTTAAACAAATTTCTTATGTAAACTACCGGTAGGATATTACAATATGGATCAAAGATAATTTTTTTAAGAGCATGGGGCTTCGTGTCAGTTTCCTGCGCAATTATTTGCATGCCATGCAAGGGCGAATAAATGCGTTCACTAAAATCAAATAAACCGACGTGAACAATGTATCTAATTACAGGCTACGGATGTGTGTTACAGTACAGTTAGCCTGATGTATAAGATCGCATATGTGACAGTATAGTTAGCCTGTTCTATAAGATCACATCACGTAATTGCGCTGGTTACTGAAATACCTTCCAGGGGCAAACACTCTTTCCACCATTCCTCCTCAGGCTTCACAGCAGCCCACCACTGTCTTACAGCATATTCCCTCAGCAATGCAGTCTCCAGTACCTGCTCTGCGCCCAGGACATGTGAAGGAAGGTAAAGTGCTCTGCATGTGTGTGTATCTGTGTGTGTGTGTGTGTGTGTGTGTGTGTGTGCTTGTGGAGGTGGGCCATATTATATAAAGTGTGAAAAAGAGATGGATCTATGTAATATGATTTAATTTCTCTCTGGTGTGTGTGTGTGTGTGTGTGTGTGTGTGTGTGTGTGTGTGTGTGTGTGTGTGTGGCAGACCTGGTGGAGCTGATGATGATCCAGAATGCTCAAATGCACCAGGTCATCATGAACAACATGACCATGTCTGCTCTCAGTACGTTCGGGTACTCCCAGACTCCGCCCGCTCCAGAAGTATGCCACGCCCACATCGCTACCACGCACTCCTCTTCTCTTCTCTGATCAAGCCTTCCTTCAAATCTGGGGTACCTCTACGTGTGTTGCTCTAATCAACTGTAATTGCAGCTCTTGAATCACAAGGAACTGTTAACCTTTCATCTTTATCTGCAACAGCCATTTTGACATAATGATGTCTATCATGTCTTATAAGTGGGGCATTAGAAATGAGAGGGCAAATTATTATTCAGGGGAGGATATTAATACATATTGGCATACTCAAATCTGGCCCTGGAGGTCAGTAGAACTGCTGGTTTTCATTCCTCCCCTCTAATCAGGGACTGATTTATCCCTGGGCTGGGACATCAGGTAAGTGGACTCTCTGACTCTCTCTAATTAATCAAATAGCGATCAGGTAGAAAATAACACCATCAGTACCGCCAGCTTTGAGTATTCCTGTATTAACTAATGATATTTGGCAGGAGTTCCCTCTTAATGTTAAATCTGTGAAGATCCATGGCCCCTCCCAATCCAGAGAGAAACAGGTTGACTGGAGAGGGGTGGTTTGATTCTGGACTTTACTCAGACTCCTAGATACCCAGTGATTGTTGAGACTGAGGATGAGGATCCAGAGGTGTACCACCACCATTATCCCCCTGCCTCGTTCCCCGCCTACCCTGCCTGGGTGCCCCCGGCCCAACCCCAGCCACATCCCCAGCCCACCATTGTCTACCAGGACCCAGCCGAGCACCAGGACCCACGCCCTTCCTCCAGCAGAGACAGGTGAAAAGCACACCTGAACGCGTGTGCCGCGCGCTCCGTTAGCCGTGCGCAGATGCATGCGTGTGCACATGCACAAACACACGCTTCCCTGTATTTAACACTGGAATTGCGTACAGCCATTTAGCAGAAGCTCTTATCCAGTGCGACTCACAAAGCCTGCATTTCATTTACATACAATCAATTTATACCGCCAGATATTTACTGATGCAATTCAGATGAATGACCTCAAGTAATTCAAGAGTACAACGGCTGTGCCCTTTCCACCTAGGAATCAAATCTGCAACCGCTTAGTGGCAAGAACAGTTCCCAAACTGAAAAACAACTATAATTACTATTTATTACTATTATATTACTGCTGGAATGCTGCTCATGTTCATAATGGCACAAACCGACACAAAAGAGAGTATGTATCTGTGTACACTGTATACGAGCCTGTGATAATTGAGTCAGTCTGAGTTGCATACAGTGGGAGGAGATTCATTCAGACTGGGGCGATTGACACATTGTTATTCTTACAGGAGGGCCATCCCACCACCACCCCCACCCAGCGCCACACGCACTGTGGGTGCCGATGTCCCCCCTGCCACAGGTACCCAAATACAGGCGCCCGCACGCTAACCTCACGGTTTACCCACATCCTAACCTCCCGGTTTATACAAATAAATACTGATTGTGATGCCTAATGATGATATGAGAGCTGTAGGGTTCTACTATATCTGTCACTTTTGTCAAAAAAAACATGTTATTAGTGTGGGAATGCTTTTGGTTGTGTCACTTCGCTATACGACAGATAACACAGCTGAAACCACATTTTGAAAACCTCCATCGAGGCAATACAAAACAATACTATAATATGGGACTTGAAACTGCTCAAGCATATAAAGTATATTAAATATTAAAAGTACAGATAGAACAACAAATACAGATAGTATTGGTAAAACTACAGCTGTAGGCTGTGAGACACCTGGGGAGTATTCCGCAAAACAGGATTATCAGATTATCCAGATAACTGAGAATGATAAGGCTGTATCGTCACATGAGTGAGATTTCAGTCGATGAAAATGCACTGGTTTAAGAGTGTGATTTAGTCAGACATATTGTTATCTGCTGATATTGAAGAAAGTTTCTGATGTTATTTCATGGTATCAGGGTTTTAAATTAACACCAGCCAAATGCTGGTAAAATTCTGGGTGTGGCTTGCATTCAATTGTGGCATTTTTACTCTAGCAGCCACTTTGACCAATAACCAACCAGGTTGTGTTATATTGTAAAAGGTGGCTGGTAAAATGTTGAAAATGGCTGGTGGATTCTAACCACAAGCTACACTGGACAGTGGGTGAAAAAGTACATTTCATACCTGCATGGTATTATTTTAGTTATCTGGCTAACTTGGTTATCCTGCTTTGTGGAATACCCACCTGAATATTTAGCTCATTACGCTCACGAAGGGCTCTTTCTTGACGATCTTAGCGCTTGGTCGTAAAGTGCATTTAGGGCGTCTCCAGGTCCACTTTTGCTAGTTAGACGGCGAGTGTTTTGAGCGCTAAGCACGTCACAACGTGCAAATGGGCTGAACTTAGTCTCTTCATTAATTTAAATGGGCGTGACATGCAATAAACCAATCAAAATGTCATATCCCTGCTTTTCCACCTTGGCGGATTGCTTATATGATGGCGAAACAGACATACTCCTGCGTGTGTAGTGTGAGCAAGGAATAGGTGATATGGATCATAGTATGATCAATATTATTCGGACTAACCATTATGAAGCGTTTTGATATGCACAATAACATTAGGGTTTAACACCGGCACGGGTTCCCGGTAATGCCCGACAGTGCTGTTATTTTTGAAAATATATTCGGTTAGATTTAAAAGCTAAAAGCACGTGCAACAGCTGAGAATAAGCTACCAGAATATGGCTTCAGTTTCACCTTAGCCAACACCAAATTATCCTACTTGTTTAACAATTTTGTTTGATTATACAATGAAGCATTGTCAAATATCAATGAATGTGAATGAATTGTGAATTAATTCTGTAATGTGCTGCAAATTTGTTTTCATTTCTAATTAGACTCTTAGTTCTCTTTAAAATCTTTCTGCTCAGTTATGGAATAGCAGGCGTATCCCGGGGACTGTAGCCTAGGCTATTTGAAAAACAATACATTGGACAAGGTTTTTAACTTTTTTCAATCAAAACCATTCTATTTACTTAAAGGGTGTAGGCCTATATAAAGAGTGCTGTATTGTAATGACATCTGAAGTGCATTTTCAGAACTCAAATTGTCTATTGCAGTGCGAGAGTTTTCCATTGAATGACAATTCAGGCATTAGGTGTAAATGACAATTTGCGCATTAGGCTTGATATAGGTGTTATCAGCAACATTTTAAATGGATAGCCATTGTCCTGTAACAGATGATTGTACCCCCAGAAGATTACAGGAATTATTGGCAAATATAGGCTAAATCATAGCTTGATCCAGGATAATTGCGAGTAGTCTATACATGTAACCTTACACGTACCATCGCACATCGCCTGGATGTTGATGGAGTGGGCTGAAAGCAATTTAAAGGAGCTATATGTAACATTGACACCGAGCGTTTAAAATGGGTACTGTAATCCAATTTCACAATATTGGAGATAATCGAGACACTGAACGTACATGAGCACAAGACGAGCCGAGCGCAACATTATATTTTGAGATGAGCTTATTCTATTTTAACAATGACAAGCGACGACGAGTCCTACACTGTAAGTTGATCAGCTAATGTATACATTTGCAATTTGTTTATTATTTATTTGTTTGCAAATTATAAACCAGCTCATGTGGATTTTTTATAACTCTGTCAATGTTAGCTAGATACATGGCCGGCTATGTTTACGGTCACACAGATATAAGCTAACGTTAGTGGTATGTTTAGCGAGTAACTATATATATATGTATATATGAAAAAATGTCAGATTTTCAATGTGGTCTCAGACTTTTGGACCCCACTGTGTGTGTGTGTGTGTGTGTGTGTGTGTTTGTACACTGCCTGGCCAAAAAAAAAGTCGCACACGCTAATATTTCGTTGGACCGCCTATAGCCTTGATTATGGCGCACATTCGTCGTGGCGTTGTTTCGACAATCTTATGCAAAACATTTATTTCCGTCCAGAGTTGCATTCATTTTTGGCCGAGATCTTGTATTGATGACGGGAGAGTCGAACCACGATGGGTGCAACGGCGACTTTTTTTTTGGCCAGGCAGTGTATATATATATATATATATATATATACATGGCTTGGATGAATACTTGACTCTGATTGGTTGACAGCCATGCTTTTGGATAAATACTCGATTCTGATTGGTTGACAGCCATGCTTCTATATACATAGTCATCCGGGTACTTTGCCTTATTAGAGTTGGAAATCACTATGCAAAAACTTTCAAATTGTATTAAAAGTTCTACTATGAATAATTAGAATAATTAGTGGTATGGAAATCAAATTAATCTCAGGGAGATCATGTCAGTCACTGGACATTGGTCAGAAAGCAGCTTGCGAAGCTATGGTCACCATCTCTCACCAACAAAACTTGGAGATGGATACTATCAGATCCGCTAGATAACATTATTGCTAGTAGCATTAATTCGCTTCTGCGTCATCAACTATCAATAACAAGTTCATCTTTCTTCCTTCTAAAATCAACTACCATTTATTTAGTTTTTGTAATATTTAGGTTCAAATTGTTGACAATACACCACCTTACAATGGCCTTAACTTCACTTCTGGAAATTTATGAAGTTTCATTAGGAACTCAGCAGCCAGGATGAGAACCGGAGGAACAGGATCACACTGTCCTCGGGTAAGAATGACAGTTTATTCAGACTGTGATGGAAAGAAAGTTTATCCCCTGAGATATATAAATGTGTATATAGTTATATATGTAGATTAGAATTTGAGTGCAGTCAGGACTGCTTGATTTAAGTGCTCAACCTTGCTCTATTATTAGATTGTAATAAGCTGCCACCCTGTGGCTCTCAGACCTTCATTTCAGCCGCTGTTTGGAAAATTCTGTCAGTTCATGTATTGATGATAGAAAACAAGCCATTTTACTGGGTATTAATTACCTATTATTACCTGACTTATGTCCAGTAACAGAGTAAGGTCGTGTTCATAACTCTGCAACAAGTTCTTTAACATAGGAAACGCGTGCTATATGAACATGACTCTCCATAGTCCCTTCAGTCTCCAAATGTTCATCCAGGATATCAGGAGAGAGGAGAGCTGCTGGAGGCCAAATCTGACCACACACATAGAGAAGTACATACATATCTATCGTTATTGAAGTCTGTGGATGCCAGTGACATTATTGACATCACTTTAATGCCAGTGTTTTATCTTAGCCGTGCATCCAAGGTGGGAAATTGTGGATTTTATGGTAAATTCTGCTTTTAAGAAATGTACTCAGCCCAAGCATTTGCGTAAACTAACATTTTAGCTCAGATTATTGATAAACTTGTGAATGACAGCTGAAAACTGTTTTTATACCACTATATGAAATGTTTTACTAATAGGACAAGTTTATGGGCTCTCAACCCTCGTCCTGGGGCTCCATTGTGTATGCTGGTTTTTGTTCCAGTTGGAATTGTCCTAATCTGAAGTTGTGGCTTTCTGTCTGGCTGCAGTCTCTCTATCGCCCCCTACAGGTGTCTAGCAGATCTGTACTCAGCACGGGCCAGCTGCTGCAGTGAGCTAAAGGTCCGCCTGCTGAAGACCCTGAAACGGACCATCTCAACAAACTTCAGTGACTTCTGAATGAGCAGCATGTGAGAGAGTCAGGGTTCCTCCTCCTTGTGGATATGGTGTTAGACATATCATAGGTAGGGAATTTCCATCTACTTTACATCTATTTCTATCTGAGTTTTTTGTTCCGTTCATGACATTTGCTTTATTTGTTTATTTTCCTTATTTATTTTTTATTCACTCTATTTTTCCATTTGACTCCATCCCTAGCCCTGCCTTTGAGTGTTCATTTCTGTGTCTCTGTGGTTCCCTCTCCAAAGCTGCAGGGCAAAGTTGTGTGAAACGGAGTCTTATACTGTAACTGTTTGTCTGTGGACTTAGTCCCTGGGGCTCCGGTACAGAACAGTTTGGCACTCTACTTCAAGGTGAGTGTCCATCTGGTGCACCACCACGAAAATGTATTCAAAATAAAAAGACTTAATCTGTCTG
Organism: Synaphobranchus kaupii; assembly: GCA_029718625.1. Classification (NCBI taxonomy): domain Eukaryota; kingdom Metazoa; phylum Chordata; class Actinopteri; order Anguilliformes; family Synaphobranchidae; genus Synaphobranchus; species Synaphobranchus kaupii. Next base: position 10,973,033 of record CM056379.1, read on the forward strand.
CGACCTCAGTTTTGAATGTGTCACTGTGCTTTGTGGTGTGTGAGGTCAGTGTTTTATGTCACTGTGCTTTGTGGTGTGTGAGGTCAGTGTTGAATGTGTTACTAGGTTTTGTTGTCACATGTCTGTGAGGTAGAATGTCAGTGCCAGTAGAGAGTCTGTAACTCTGGCCTGGGGCCTCACAGGAGAAAAGTGACGAAATATGAAAATTAAGTTGTATTAGCTTTGCACAAACCTTTTTTCATGTATTTCATAAAGATTCCATTAGATGCAGAGTCTCTAAAAAATGCCGGACTCTTTTAATAGCGGATAGGGGAAAAAAAAACATAAAAATTGAAACAAGTAATTCGCTGATAATAGAAAATACATCACCAGAGACTTCTCTTTTCCCCAGAGCCTTTGCTATGGATGGGATTTCACATTTTGTTTTCTGAACCAGGTGGGCAGTTTTGGCTTTGATAGACAGCTGATATCGACGGAAAATCAAATAGTTTTATGGGGTTTGCCATCCTTTTATAGGGAAATGTTAACTTGGCATGCTGTTGCCCAATGAAATTTAGAATCTGCGAGCGTAAGCTGGTTCATAGAAGAGCTGTTAGTGCACAACATCGCTCTGCAATACAGTCTTTTTCTTTTTGCACATGAGGGTTGCTACACTGGGGGCTGGGTCAGTGTGTAAAATGGGAACTCTGTTACAACAGGTACAGGCAGCTCTAGGGATAAATCTGATAGAGAGCTTCTTTGATCAGGAACGGGAACTTTTCAGTTGCATCTGCATCCTAACACACCGGAACACATCCAACACACGTGCACACACACACAAAGTACGACTGTAAAATGCATACACTTCTTTATTTATTCTGTCACCTGCATTCAACTCCCAAAGCTGGGTCAAGCAGCAGGAACACTAACATTTTGACTTCATATAATCATTATTTGCTTTTTCATTTTATTTCTATTATAGCAAGTTAGACTGGAAAAAGCAGGAAGCCGCTGAAAGAGTTGTAGTATCCCAGGTCATCAAACACTCGGTTGTTTGCCTTGAGTTGGACAAACACATTATCTCCCACTTCAAGCTGGAGAACCACAGCGTTGCTGGCGCTGTCATTGGCGTCCTGCCCTGATTTGTCCCATATGGAGACTGTTCTCTCTCCATTCTTCATCAAGACCACATTGGTGTCGGCAGTCATGTCATTATAAGCAGTAAAACGTAAGTAGTAGACTCCCCTCACCATGGCTGTGAAGATGCCTAGAGAGAGAGAGAGAGATTTAAGCTTCCCATAAAAAGTCTCAGCAGTAAATTAAGAGATTGGTTCAAACAAGCACCTCCCCCAAGCACCTTCCCATGCTCACACACATGCAAACATAAACACACGTGAGCACACACCCACCCACTCAACTACACACACACACACACACACACACACACACACACACACACACACACACACACACACACACACACACACACGCAGGTGGATACCTGTAGAGGGGTTATAGAAATTGCCAATGTTGGCAAAAATCTTCTTGTACTGGATCACAGTGTCAGTCTGGAAAGGTCCTATGTTCCCGGAACCTGACTCTCGGAGAGCCACAGAGAATGCCACCTTGGGGAGGGCTGAAAAGAAGCACACACACTTACACTGAAAAAACTGAAACGTTGGATAAACTTAAAAGTTCTTCTCCAATCTAAACATTTTAATTTGACTCAACTCAAGTTAACTTTAGTTAAAGGTTGTATCAGCGATTTTTGGTGGAAACATAAATGATCACATTCATCTGATTTTTCCTCACGATCCGCTAGCTGCCCGCCCCATAAGCAGGCCGTCAAAAAACCGCGTCTCTGTAGGCAGCCTATGCTCCGAGATCGTACACAAAAACAATGGTACTACCAACTACTCAAAACCAAAATAAACAGTATTCCAACCAATCACAATGATCTGCACAAACGTGACGTCACTTCTGAAGCGAAATCCCAAACAAACATACTTATGAATAATTATGTTATGTTTTAAAAAATAGTGTTCAAGCATCCAGAATTATAACCACGTTAATAACGTTTGTAAGAAACCAAACCGTTTGTAAATCCGTCAAGATTTCAGCGAGATAAGAGTATTAGCGTTTGTGCAGATCATTGTGATTGGTTGGAATACTGTTTATTTTGGTTTTGAGTGGTTGGTAGTACCATTTGTTTTTGTGTACGATCTCGGAGCATAGGCTGCCTACAGAGACGCGGTTTTTTGACGGCCTGCTTATGGGGCGGGCAGCTAGCGGATCGTGAGGAAAAAAAAATCATTTATGTTTCCACCCAAAATCGCTGATACAACCTTTAAACTAACCTATTATTTATTTATATTATTTTAATGAATCTAGCCTGTGTTTATTTATTTTTGAAAATATTTCTCCTCGACATGAGTTCCACAACTTCTTCATTTTTACATACAGTAAACCCATTTGTACAGCTGGATTGAGCACCTTACTCAAAGGCACAGCATGTGTTCTACCTGGGAATGAAACCTCCAATCTTTAGGTTACCAGCGTATTTCCTTAACCATAAAACCTGGCTACTGCTCAAGAATCTTCTATTTTATTTCAGAGATGTATGCGGTACGCATGCCTAAAGAAAGGACCAAGATTTGTATGCATGAACAATCATTCTTTGGGCTATTACCTCATCTATTTTAGTTTGACCAAATGAGAAAAATATATGAAAATGGCAAAGGAAACCAAAACAAAGTAAAAAATTATTTCAAACCAACTTTATTGTATTGCTTTTTTAGTGTTGGATACTGCCACTGACCTCAATATCTACTGACTACTGGAGGACCTAAAGACTTTCTGGTCCAGAGGTGCACATCAGACATGCATAAGGGTAGACAAACCAAAGACAGTGTAAAATATGTCTGTGCCACTATGTTGCCTTTGTGCCTGCTTGCCAACTAGTCCCTTGATCTGAACGCCATTATTACAGTCATCAATTAAATATTGGTACTGAGTAGAACAGCAACTAGTAGTGAAAGCACAGGATTGCTAATTCACGCAACTGCTAATACACTGTTGGAATTAGCCTTGTAACCGAAAGGTTGCAGGTTCGATTCCCAGGTAGAGATCTGCCGTTGTACCCTTGAGCAAGGTACTTAACCTGAAGCGCTTCAGTATATATCTGGCTGTATAAATGGATGTGTTAAAAAAAAAAGTTGTGTTCTGGATAAGAGTGTCTGCTAAATGCCTGTAATGCAATGTAGTCAAGACTTTAGTGCATTTCCCCCACTAATGACAGACAAGGCCCTCACCTTTCAGGTCGTTTTCCAGTCGTTCCACACGAGCTTTCAGGCTGCACAGCTCAGAGGATAGACTGGGCTGACAGCTGCGGTGGTGCTCCGTAGCGACTCTCTCATTTTCCTCCCCGTTGCTCTTCCCAAGCGCTAGCTTCCCAAGCGCTAACAGACCGACGATCACGAGCTGCTCTCATCCTCTCCGAATTAACCGCTGCTGTACATGCTGCATATTTATACATCTCCATTCCCCACACACAACAGTGCCATTACTCACTCACTGATAATGGGGCGGGACTGCATGTTTATTGGCAGCCTTGTTTTGGTGGGTCAGCTGCAGTATGTGTAACTGTATATTGCGCCATTCTCTGGGTGTAGGCTACCCAGCATATAAGGGACAATTCAGTTGAAGGAACACTTTGTTCTCTTTCTGATCTGATTTTGTGGTTATTATATCATATTTATGCTGTCTATCAATGTTTTGTGTACTTAGCAATTAGTGTTATATGTCCAGCCTTAAATTACACAATTGTCTTGGCTCTTGGCAACACCATCTATACAAGTCCTAACAGTAAGACAAGAAAACATGCACGTTCTGTTTCTTTAAAATGTGTTCAGTTTACACTCCCTGTTCTATGACATTCTTAACAAGCTGCTTGACAAGGCTGAATGTACCTAAACAAAGAGCTAGATCCACCAAAATATGTACAGATGAAGCTGAACGAAAACTTAAATGTCATACATATTTATTTTAGTTTAAGAATGTCGTAGAACAGGGAGTGTAAACTGAACACATTTTAAAGAAACAGAACGTGCATGTTTTCTTGTCTTACTGTTAGGACTGATACTTACTGATAATGGTGTTGCCAAAAGCCAAGCCAATTGTGTAATTTAAGACTGGAAAACGACCTAAAAGTTGAGGGCCTTGTGTCTGTCATTAGTGTGGGAAATGCACTAAAGTCTTGATTACAACACAGGCATTTAGCAGACATTCTTATCCAGACGAGAGCACAACTTTTTTTTTTAAACACATTATCCATTTATACAGCCGGATATATAGTGAAGCGATTCAGGTTAAGTACCTTGTTCAAGGGTACAACGGCAGTTCCCTACCTGGGAATCGAACCTGCAACCTTTCGGCTACATGGCCAATTCCTTAACCATTATATAACACTGCCGCCCATGGTCACGGCTAATTTATATAGTTCTTAACGAGCATAAAAGGAATTTTTCAACAAAAAAAAAACACTGTTACTACCAATGCTAATAAGCTATGTCGTAATTTTTGTGGCTTCTAACTCATTATTTAGGTACATTAAGCTTTGTTAAGCAGGTTTTGTTAAGTGTTTTATAACTGCCCCATCTTTTCGCATCAATGGGGTTGGTTGGAACGGACAAGTAGGCTATAATTTGGCCATCTGGGCCATATTTGGTAGTTTTTTTTTGCCTCTGTCCCAGAACTCCCCGAGTGTCAGTTTACTGCCTTGTTCATGTGTCAATAGTCAATAATCAACTAGGGCAGAAGTACAGTACAGTAGTCAAATCCTGGAATCCACTGGTAGCGTTGTCAAGTTTTATGGTCAAGGCTGGCCCTTGCTCTATCATGCTCCTTATAAGCGCCATGTAGCCCAACACCAGTAAAGTCTGTAAGCTTGCTAGCTACCGCACATGACCTGTGCTGCAGCCTGCAGTGGAACATTGATGAACAGCTTCCTTGTTAGGTAAGGTGGTGTAGGCCTATTTCCCAAAAGGCATGTGCCTATAAAGACTCAAACCAAAGACTGTGCCAGCCCATTTGCTTTTCTACTGTGGGAGCTCGATTGTGCCACCATCAATCTAAGCCCCGGCCTCCCACATAATCAGTAGATATGTTTATATTCACTTGGTTTTTAAAAAATCTGATTCAGTCATGTCTCAGGCAGACATGGTTATCCAAACACTATCATTATTCATTATTTATTATTTTTATTTCTCTTTGTTCCATTCTGAGGACCGATGTTGTAAATTATCAAGTGCTATCAGCAGTAAATAAGTGAATTTTGCATCTTAACACTGTATCATATAAACTGGAATGCTGTCATCAAATAAATAATGGAATTGTCTGTTGGCAACATGCAAGCAGTTCGTCCATTTCCCATTGCAGCGCAGCTAATGTTTGGTATCTAGCTTAGGCGGGTATGGAAGCAAAGAGAAAATGCAATGTTAATGATGATATTACGTTTGCTGAGAAAAATTGACTTTGGAACATGAGTGTATGAATGGAAGATGCAAAAGAAGATCATATTGCACAGCCTGAATGAGTAACATGGGCGAGATATGCTGTGTGCTCACGATTGAAGCCTCAAAATATGTAAATAGGCTGCCCTTTGGTTTCAATATATTTTAAAGCATGCATTTTCTGTCTATAGTCTTTATATCATATGATCGTCTGATTTAAAAAACATAATTATGCACGAAACGTGTAGGCTTACAGGCTACTACTAGGCTACTATTTAAAAAAACTACAAGTAGCGGTATTCAGCAGTAATTTACTCAAAAAGGTGACTCTAAAGTAGTCATTAGCCTAGGCCTACTCATAGCCGAGATTTAGAATGAGCTGTAGCCTAGCCTAGCCTACTGATGTTAAGAAACAAGATATCGGACTCCAACTAACAGCCAGCCTCCAGCAAACACTGGGGCCTTTTTGAGTCGCAAACAATTAAACTAATTGAAGTTTTAAAGTAAATGTTGTGTTGATGCACTGTTTGCTTATTGTATGAGTGCGTACTTACTTGGGTTATTATGAATGCTTCTTGTGATCCGGATTTTAAAAATTTATTATTTTATCAAAGTCGGTAATGATCATTGTGTGTGATTATTTCATTTTGGAAGTGCCTGACTCGGCGCTTTCCGGTGTTTTCAAAGTAGATTCGGCTTCATGGTCAACCGATTTAGGCCTGATTTAAAATCGTATTTGCTTTGAAGTCTCTCCCACGGTCTGGATAGGCCTAGCTACACCAGTGCGCCAGTTATGGGTTTTGTCGAGTCAATATACGCATTTTCATTTCTAGTTAGTGTCTAGCTGGTTATAAACTGTGTTATTCTCGGTAATTAAAACGTTTTATTTTTACCATACGTGCAAACACTGTCGCCATCGTAGCAAAAGTAGCCAGTGCTAGTCACGCATGTGGAGGAATTGTTTATTGCTAGTGTTTTCATTCTGACGCTATGACAACTCAACCGGCGCACCTGCTCCACGGCGAAGCTGTATCACTGAAGCAAGGTGCCACTTGCATCGTGTTTATTTATTAACGTTACTTGAATAGAATGGCGTGGGCAGATGACAGGTACGGTCAGACACAGCAGTTGTATCCAGACCCTCAAAATGTGCAGATAATTCAGCAACCGGTGAGTAATCTACGTACATATATTTGAAAAAGTGTTGCCGTGTAATGCTGCCTGGGTTTGCGTTATGGCAGTCTTCCGTGTTTTCCATTAACAGGGAACATTTTGTAACACCCGTTTATTTGAAACGAATTTCTTATGTAAACTACCGGTAGGATATTACAATATGGATAATTATTTTTAAGCGCATGGGGCTTCGTGTCAGTTTCCTGCGCAATTATTTGCATGCCATGCAAGGGCGAAGAAATCACTAAAATCAAATAAACCGAAGTGAACAATGTGTCTAATTACAGGCTACGGATGTGTGTTACAGTACAGTTAGCCTGATGTATAAGATCACATATGTGACAGTATAGTTAGCCTGTTCTATAAGATCACATCACGTAATTGCGCTGGTTACTGAAATACCTTCCAGGGGCAAACACTCTTTCCACCATTCCTCCTCAGGCTTCACAGCAGCCCACCACTGTCTTACAGCATATTCCCTCAGCAATGCAGTCTCCAGTACCTGCTCTGCGCCCAGGACATGTGAAGGAAGGTAAAGTGCTCTGCATGTGTGTGTGTGTGTGTGTGTGTGTGTGTGTGTGTGTGTGTGTGTGTGTGTGTGTGTGTGTGCTTGTGGAGGTGGGCCATATTATTCATAGGGTGCATTATGTAAAGTGTGAAAAAGAGATGGATCTATGTAATATGATTTCATTTCTCTCTGGTGTGTGTGTGTGTGTGTGTGTGTGTGTGTGTGGCAGACCTGGTGGAGCTGATGATGATCCAGAATGCTCAAATGCACCAGGTCATCATGAACAACATGACCATGTCTGCTCTCAGTACGTTCGGGTACTCCCAGACTCCGCCCGCTCCAGAAGAGGTCAGTAGAACTGCTGGTTTTCATTCCTCCCCTCTAATCAGGGACTGATTTATCCCTGGGCTGGGACATCAGGTAAGTGGACTCTCTGACTCTCTCTAATTAATCAAATAGCGATCAGGTAGAAAATAACACCATCAGTACCGCCAGCTTTGAGTATTCCTGTATTAACTAATGATATTTGGCAGGAGTTCCCTCTTAATGTTAAATCTGTGAAGATCCATGGCCCCTCCCAATCCAGAGAGAAACAGGTTGACTGGAGAGGGGTGGTTTGATTCTGGGCTTTACTCAGACTCCTAGATACCCAGTGATTGTTGAGACTGAGGATGAGGATCCAGAGGTGTACCACCACCATTATCCCCCTGCCTCGTTCCCCGCCTACCCTGCCTGGGTGCCCCCGGCCCAACCCCAGCCACATCCCCAGCCCACCATTGTCTACCAGGACCCAGCCGAGCACCAGGACCCACGCCCTTCCTCCAGCAGAGACAGGTGAAAAGCACACCTGAACGCGTGTGCCGCGTGCTCCGTTAGCCGTGCGCAGATGCATGCATGTGCACATGCTCAAACACACGCTTCCCTGTATTTAACACTGGAATTGCGTACAGCCATTTAGCAGAAGCTCTTATCCAGTGCGACTCACAAAGCCTGCATTTCATTTACATACAATCAATTTATACCGCCAGATATTTACTGATGCAATTCAGATGAATGACCTCAAGTAATTCAAGAGTACAACGGCTGTGCCCTTTCCACCTAGGAATCAAATCTGCAACTGCTTAGTGGCAAGAACAGTTCCCAAACTGAAAAACAACTATAATTACTATTTATTACTATTATATTACTGCTGGAATGCTGCTCATGTTCATAATGGCACAAACCGACACAAAAGGGAGTATGTATCTGTATACACTGTATACGAGCCTGTGATAATTGAGTCAGTCTGAGTTGCATACAGTGGGAGGAGATTCATTCAGACTGGGGCGATTGACACATTGTTATTCTTACAGGAGGGCCATCCCACCACCACCCCCACCCAGCGCCACACGCACTGTGGGGGCCGATATCCCCCCTGCTGCAGGTACCCAAATACAGGCGTCCGCACCCTAACCTCACGGTTTACCCACATCCTAACCTCCCGGTTTATACAAATAAATACTGATTGTGATGCCTAATGATGATATGAGAGCTGTAGGGTTCTACTATATCTGTCACTTCTGTCAAAAAAAACTTGTTATTAGTGTGGGAATGCTCTTGGTTGTGTCACTTCGCTATACGACAGATTACACAGCTGAAACCACATTTTGAAAACTTCCATCGAGGCAATACAAAACAACACTATAATATGGGACTTGAAACTGCTCAAGCATATAAAGTATATTAAATATTAAAAGTACAGATAGAACAACAAATACAGATAGTATTGGTAAAACTACAGCTGTAGGCTGAGACACCTGGGGAGTATTCCGCAAAACAGGATTATCAGATTATCCAGATAACTGTGAGAATGATAAGGCTGTATCGTCACATGAGTGAGATTTCAGTCGATGAAAATGCACTGGTTTAAGAGTGTGATTTAGTCAGACATATTGTTATCTGCTGATATTGAAGAAAGTTTCTGATGTTATTTCATGGTATCAGGGTTTTAAATTAACACCAGCCAAATGCTGGTAAAATTCTGGGTGTGGCTTGCATTCAATTGTGGCATTTTTACTCTAGCAGCCACTTTGACCAATAACCAACCAGGTTGTGTTATATTGTAAAAGGTGGCTGGTAAAATGTTGAAAATGGCTGGTGGATTCTAACCACAAGCTATACTGGACAGTGGGTGAAAAAGTACATTTCATACCTGCATGGTATTATTTTAGTTATCTGGCTAACTTGGTTATCCTGCTTTGTGGAATACCCACCTGAATATTTAGCTCATTACGCTCACTAAGGGCTCTTTCTTGACGATCTTAGCGCTTGGTCGTAAAGTGCATTTAGGGCGTCTCCAGGTCCACTTTTGCTAGTTAGACGGCGAGTTTTTTGAGCGCGAAGCACGTCACAATGTGCAAATGGGCTGAACTTAGTCTCTTCATTAATTTAAAGTGTGCCTTGGGCGTGACATGCAATAAACCAATCAAAATGTCATATCCCTGCTTTTCCACCTTGGCGGATTGCTTATATGATGGCGAAACAGACATGCTCCTGCGTGTGTAGTGTGAGCAAGGAATAGGTGATATGGATCATAGTATGATCGATATTATTCGGACTAACCATTATGAAGTGTTTTGATATGCACAATAACATTAGGGTTTAACACCGGCACGGGTTCCCGGTAATGTCCGACAGTGCTGTTATTTTTGAAAATATATTCGGTTAGATTTAATTAAAAGTACGTGCAACAGCTGAGAATAAGCTACCAGAATATAGCTTCAGTTTCACCTTAGCCAACGCCAAATTATCCTACTTGTTTAACAATTTTGTTTGATTATACAATGAAGCATTGTCAAACATCAATTCCATGAGGAATTAAAATGAATTGTGAATGAATTCTGTAATGTGCTGCAAATTTGTTTTCATTTCTAATTAGACTCTTAGTTCTCTTTAAAATCGTTCTGTTCAGTTATGGAATAGCAGGCGTATCCGGACTGTAGCCTAGGCTATTTGAAAAACAATACACTGGACAAGGTTTTTAACTTTTTCCAATCAAAACCATTCTATTTACTTAAAGGGTGTAGGCCTATATAAAGAGTGCTGTATTGTAATGACATCTGAAGTGCATTTTCAGAACTCAAATTGTCTATTGCAGTGTGAGAGTTTTCCATTGAATGACAATTCAGGCATTAGGTGTAAATGACAATTTGCGCATTAGGCTTGATATAGGTGTTATCAGCAACATTTTAAATGGATAGCCATTGTCCTGTAACAGATGATTGTACCCCCAGAAGATTACAGGAATTATTGGCAAATATAGGCTAAATCATAGCTTGATCCAGGATAATTGCGAATAGTCTATACATGTAACCTTACACGTACCATCGCACATCGCCTGGATGTTGATGGAGTGGGCTGAAAACAATTTAAAGGAGCTATATGTAACATTGACACAGAGCGTTTAAAATGGGTACTGTAATCCAATTTCACAATATTGGAGATAATCGAGACACTGAACGTACATGAGCGCAAGACGAGCCGAGCGCAACATTATATTTTGAGATGAGCTTATTCTATTTTGACAATGACAAGCGACGACGAGTCCTACACTGTAAGTTGATCAGCTAATGTATACATTTGCAATTTGTTTATTATTTATTGTTTGCAAATTATAAACCAGCTCATGTGGATTTTTTATAACTCTGTCAATGTTAGCTAGATACATGGCTGGCTATGTTTACGGTCACACAGATATAAGCTAACGTTAGTGGTATGTTTAGCGAGTAACTATATACATATATTTAAATCTTTTGCTAGCTAGCTAAATGGAAATGATGTTGAACTTAGCTTAGGCATTCGTAAATCGGCTGTCGGAGTGCCGGAGTACATCTGGTTGTTCGTAAAGGGCAGTTGACTCGGAGTCAACTCGGAGAATAGTGAATCACCCAGGCCAAAACAAATACAGACGTTCCGACCCGGAATGGAAATTTCAAAGGAGAACATACTGGCTGTAGCATTGTTGTCAGAGAAGCCAGTATTTCGACTTAGCATGTTTCCTTAATCTCTGATGACATATCATGGTCATTTTATGATTTAGTACAGTAAATTTGTTACATATAGCTCCTTTAATGCGGCATTCCCCTTCGCTGAGGCACAGGTATGTGGTATTTGACCTATGGATCATTTTATTATTATGCATTGTTTGATATAGCCTACACAATAATAATATTTCACATTGTAATCTTGATATTTTTAGTCATGCTTGTAAACAACTGTGACATGACTTTAGACCAGGTTTGTGGTGGTTTTAGCGCAAGCACTTTCTGCTGGCTCAAGATAGCAATACGCCATCTTACGGGTGTAAGATAGCAAAGACACTTGCATTTCGGTTAGCGCCGCTTAGCGCTGGGTGTAAGATAGGGCCCTAAGTCACATCATCATCACCACCGTTGTCCTAGTATCATTCTCAGAAGGAAAGCCTACCGTCAGCTTACCGACTCATTAAATTCATTCAGAAATGTAGGATAACTACTTCGGTACATTCTAAAGAATGTTCTTTGGTTTGCATTTAGAGCATTCAGTAAGCACCACCTCCTGTTTCTCACTTCCTGAAAGTTCACCAATGTTTGCTGTCTATGTAGCTATTTAGCTGGTTTCACAATAAAGAAGGTAAAAATGGACATTTCCGAGAAGTTGTCTGATTCCACTCTTGTACAGATTAGCAGTATTCATTCTATGAATTCTTGAAAACCGATTCAACACTTATGTTTGAAAATGCTGCTGTCAAATTGAGACTCCCTTGCCTGCCAAGTGGCTCAGGAACAGTTTGATTTACCAAAACATGGCTGAAGCAAATTGGGCAGAAAATGTTATTGTGCATAGAAGAGCTCTGTTTGTCTCAGTATACATGAGATTGATATTTCTCAGTGTATTTAGTTGATATGAGGTAGATAGCCGATCTTATTGTATTTTAGCGTACGTAGGATAGATTGTATGTCAGATAGCAAATATAAGGCAGTATTCCAGCTTATCTCAGGTCTCTGAGATTGTGATTGTTTCACTCTTTTCTCTTTATAGAGTACTATGACGCAACAGAGAGGAGGCTGTGAGAAACATGGAACAGAGGTCAAAGGTCACAGACCACAGCGCACACTGTCCAGCGATGATGTCACAATATGTCTTTGGCATCCTTTATAATACCAGCCACGTAAAAGAGAAAAAAATACATGAGATTTATGCAAAGTTCAGCAGTTAAAATATACTGATGTTTCTCTAAAGAGATGTACAGTATGATACACACACTGTATTTCCTTCTTTATAATGGTAACGTGGTGATTGTGTTGTATTTTTTTATGGTCAGATTTTTCAGTCGTAAAAATGGCACTTGCATTTTTGGAATTATTTCTCACTTTATGGTTGTTGTTGAATTTCCCAAATGATTATGAGTTGGGCTAGTTGTAATTAAGGCATACTTACAATTTGCATAATAGACTGTACAGCTTTCACTTACTGAAGGCTGCTAAAAATTTACTTCTTTGGCTACTTTTTTTTGTCAATGACCAACCTGATCTAATTTATACTCACTTGCAGCCACTAGATGTCACTCTCTGTAAAGTTGCAATGTTCTGAGACTTCATTATTTCTGTCAGAATGTAATTCAATTATACAATACAAATTATAAATATTATTTGCATTTCAGGAAATGTTTACATTACGTAACATTTACTGGCATTTGGCAGAAGCTCTTATACAGGGTGACTTACAACAAGAAGACAAGTGCATAAACGGGTTAAGAGCAACAGTACCCCTAGAGGTGGGAGGTAAATACTCAGAAACCACAAATGTGAAAACCTAGGATTGACTGCATACTCGTTAAGCCTGCTAGGGAAAATACATGAGGAGTTCACATACCAAAACAAATTTAGCAGAATAGCAAGACTGCAATGCAAAAATGTCAATAACACACAACAATCTAACAATAAAATAGAAGTGCAGTCAATAGTAATTAGCCTAATCACGGCCACAGTAGTCGAGCCATTAGCAGAAGTGCTAGAGAGCAAAGTACGAGGGAAGGGGAGGGCAAGGTAAGATTTAAAGAGGCGAGTCTTCAGCATGTGACGGACGATAGTAAGTGTTTCTGCTGTTCTGACAGCATGCAAACCTGCTACTGTTATAGGTGGAGCTATGTGTCAGGGGTGCTGTAAATGGGAGGTCCTGAGGGCGGAGCTATGCGTCAGGGCTGTTTTAAATGTGAGGGACTGTGGGCGGGGCTATGTGAGGGTGCTGTAAATAGGAGGGGCTGTGGGTAGAGCTATGTGCCAGGGGTGCTGTAAATTGAAGGGGTTGTGGGTGGAGCTATGTGGTGCTGTAAATGGGAGGGGCTGTGGGCGGAGCTATGTGCCAGGAGTGCTGTAAATAGGAGGGGCTATGGGTGGAGCTAGGTGTCAGGGGTGCTGTAAATGGGAGGAGCTCTGGGCCAGGCGCAGCAGTAACAGGTGGACCATGCGGTAGCTGAGGTTTGCAGCGAGATTGATCTGACACAGATCTCCTAACCCTAAATCTCACAGCACTGAACAGCAGGGATGTCTCATGGAACTTAAAACACAGACATCATTCACTCACACAACTGTGGCTTTTCAATGGATCGGGAGCCTGACTTTTTTTTAAGAGTATTTTGCGGATTCAAACCCAGGGTGTAATACAGGTGTGATCTGTACACTTGAACAAGGTGCTCCCTTTCAATTGCTTCAATAAGTTTCGAAGAGCCTACATGGATGGTATGAAAATGCATTGAGCAATTTTCTGTAAGTAAGGGTGTCGGGCCAGGAATAAAAACTCTGCTGAACTGAAAAGAATACGAAGAACAGACACGTGAATGTGAATCAGAAGTGTGCACACACATGTTTATTGTAAAGTTAAAATATTACAACATGTGATAACAGTTCAATGTGCTTGATTGAAGTAGATCCACAATAACAATATATTTATTACATTTATTGTATCAATGATGCTATTGCTGAAGTTATCGAAGTACGTCACACATAAAATGTAGAGCCTCACCTCACAATGATGTCACCTATGTATAACTCCTCCCCTTTCCAATTATAGATAAGGCATTCAGAAAATCTAGTGGAGGCTGCACTTCAGATTAAAGGAAAAAGACTCCAAACCTTTGGTTATGTCTTAAATATTGTAATTGTGACTTCAGAAATATAGAGCACACTATATTTGTCACCATTACACAGTATTCTGTAGTTCAAAAGTCATCTGATTTCACTTAAATGATAATAAGAGTTGACATCATCACATCCAAGTGGTCACACCAGTTATTCTTAGGGTAGGACAGAACATACCAAACTGGCTTTTGGGTGGAATTCACTTTTCAATCCCTGTCTACCTCTGCTCCACTAGCAAATTGCCCAGATTCCATTGGCAGTGTTCTGGAACATTCTGGAGATTCCTGGAATCACTGGAGCCTAGCTGTCCTTAGGAAACAAACTGGGACAAAGGCCAAGAGTGCTGTCTGTCACACGCACACCAATCCAACGCCCCTGCTGATACCGGGTCACATGGGTTCTGTCTGACAAAGGGCTAAGTTCTGATCAGAAGATATTCCCCTATGCTGCCACCCAGTCATCCTGAAATTCTCTGGATATTCTACAGGAAGCAGTTGGGTAGATTGTTAATTTTTCAACGTTTGCAGCTGGTCTCCCCCAGAATCACATACCGCATTTCTCAGCGGAAACTGCCGTCTACATTAGCCATGAAAGGTCAGTGCCAATCCTGGGCCTCAGATTTGAAAAGCGTGAGAGATTCTTTTAGAGAGTGTGGCGTGATAGCTGATCCTGGAATCGGCAGCATGTTTGGCTCAACGAACAGCTGCAAGTCTGCATTCTGTTACAGAACAGCGAGTTAGTTACTGCAGTTAGCAGCTATGCACAGGTTCGATGGTTGAGGATGTTCTAGGAACTGAAGACAGAAAATTCTATTTGGGCTAAAAAAAGCAGAGTGTTTAGCAATATCTGTATGCATACTCTTGTACCCCCGCAATACACTGCAGTTTTCTATCCTTGACACAAATTTCCATTGTTTCTCTGATGCATGCCTCCCTCTATCACTCCTCCCTCTCTCTCTCTTACCCCACTCTTTCTCTCCCTCTTTTTTCACCCTCTCTGTGCTTCCTGTGACATAGAGCGACCGAGCGATCGGGCCCCTTTGGCGAACTCCATTCTGATTGGCTTGGCCGGTGGAAGGTCCTTGACGATGTCGCCCACGGCCCTTTTGACCGGGCAGGATCCGTCTGGGGTGGGGAAGGGGCGGAGGTCCTCCGGGCCGTGGGGGGCGCCGCGGCCCAGGCGGAGGCCCAGCTCGGCGGGGGTGAAGATGGGCAGCGGGAGGGTGTTCCTGTAGGGCAGCTGCTGGTGCTCCCTCACGCCCTGCTCCACGGCGCCCAGCCGGACCACGCCCGAGGGGCAGCCCTGCACCAGCGGCCGGGTCTCCCACTGCCGCCAGAATGACTCACGGCGGGACTCGTCAGTCGCGCTTACCGTCTGGCTGCAGGGCGGCG
Organism: Synaphobranchus kaupii; assembly: GCA_029718625.1. Lineage (NCBI taxonomy): Eukaryota > Metazoa > Chordata > Actinopteri > Anguilliformes > Synaphobranchidae > Synaphobranchus > Synaphobranchus kaupii. The sequence continues at coordinate 10,988,751 of CM056379.1, forward strand.
ACAGAGAGAGGCAGAGTGAGATTCACAGAGAACACGATCCTGCACAGCGCATCGCTAAAGAAGAGCGCATTTTGGACACTTCATCAGTATAATAAAATGCTAAGCTGTGCTCACAAAATTCAAATGAAATTATACATGACATCCAGAATATGTCTTGTGTGTGTGCCACAGTAGTGTGGATGTGTTATAGCTCTATGTTCTGCATATACAGTATTGTACAGTAATGTGTCAGTGTGGGTGCATTACAGCATGGTGTTCTGTGTGCTTATAGAAGTGTGTATGTTATACTGCTGTATATTCTGTTTGTAACAGTAGCGCAATGAGGCCGTGTATATGTTACAGCACCATAGTGCGTGTAACAGTTGGGTAATGCGGCAGTGTGTATTATAGTGCCATGTATTCAGTGTTTGTAACGTCAGCGCAGTGTGTATGTTACAGCACCATAGTGCGTGTAACAGTTGGGTAATGCGGCAGTGTGTATTATAGTGCCATGTATTCAGTGTTTGTAACGTCAGCGTAGTGTGGCAGTGTGTATGTTATAGCGCCATAGTGTTTGTAACATCAGCGCAGTGTGGCAGTGTGCATGCGTAACGTGCAGGTGACTCACCTGTCCTGAGGCCGGGTCTTCAGTTCGACACTGTGCCAGTCTGCACTGTAGCTCTCCCCTCTCTCCCTGTTCTCCTCCATCACACTGCAGCTCAGCCCCACCCCCTCTGCCCCGCCCAACTTCTTCTCAGTCACCTGCATTCTGTCTGTCTGTCTGTCCGAGGGTAACGCAACCTTGTTCTCTGTGGAGTGTGTCCGTCCTATCTGTCTGTGTGAGGCTCTGGAATGGTCCTCCTCTGTCTGTGGGCTGAATAATCAGCCGTCTGCGGCTTATATAGATGCCCGGCTGCTATTTCCAATACATGGCCTCATCCCGGCCCCCAGTGTGTGCCGACACCTGACACCCTCCCCACCCCTGTACTTTTGGGGGAGCAGCGGGGGGTGACTAAGTTCCCTGTTACCCCAATAATGCCCCGCCAATCCCTATCACCTGTTCAGCTTAATCCTTCCAGTACAAAGAGGAACATCCACAACCCCAGATTCAGATCAGTGCGAACACAAACACACAGGCACACACACACACACACACACACACACACACACGGGATGGGGATGAAGTTGACTCTCAGTGGTGCTGATAGAAATTCTGTAAGGACAGCACTTCAGTAGCACTTAGCATCTCTCCACTGGCGCCCTCAGCTCTGTCATACAGTAGAGAACAGCAGAGCAACATATCTCTGAGTCCCCAGACACTGCTGAGTAGATTGGGCTCCATTAGTTATGTTCTACCGTTACATCAAATTAAGTTCCTACATTAAATTAAGTGGCAATCCCATGTCTAAAATGCACAATTACGAATTACAATTGCAAATACTTGAAAATCTAAAATACAAAAACTGGAATATGTATGTACATGTGGAATATGGCGTTACACTTTAGCAATATTGACATGGACATGTACATTACCTTTTCAATTAGTGGTACATTTATGGGCACAAGTTCACAACACATATTTAAGCATACACCCGTACACTCGTATCGCACTATATTATAAACCAGTGTATTTAATTTGACGTAATATTTTCTGTCTTTCGTTGCAATATTTCTATGATGGTGTGTGATTATACAGTAGGTGTCCTTACCTTGCGGGAGGAACAGGGCTAGTGTCTCCAGGGTGATTCAAGGCCTCACTGACAGCCAGACCAGACCCAGCCCAGTCATTGAGGTCTCAGGTTATCATTCACCTGGAACACTGACATAGAGCACGGCCTGCTCTGTCACTTACCGACACTCACTGTCACCAGTCCAGTAAAGTAATCTACTGTCTCACTATGACCCTGACACCACCACTCTCCCACAGCGCCACCGCGTTTACAAGCCTAATGTACCATTCTGACTTCTGATGCGCACTCATAATGTGAGTAATATACTCATTCACACACACTCGCACACAGGCACACATACACACACACACTCTCACATAGACACGCACACTCACACACTCTCACAGACACGCACATGCACATACGAATGCAGAGGCACTCACATACACACTTAGACAACACAGAAATACTCAGAAATTTTGTCGAACAGCATTTTTTAAATTAAAGAGTTGAGTTTTATGTACGTATGTGTGTGTGTGTTCGTGTGACACAGGCACTCATTAGCCAATCAGCTCTGACTCTGACATGGATTAAACTGCATCACCTCTGAGTCTCACACAGAGATTGAACTGCATCGGCTCTGAGTCTCACACAGATTGAACTGCATTGGCTCTGAGTCTCACACAGATTGAACTGCATTGGCTCTGAGTCTCACACAGATTGAACTGCATTGGCTCTGAGTCTCACACAGATTGAACTGCATTGGCTCTGAGTCTCACACAGATTGAACTGTGCCTTACACAGATTTGTAAGACCCCGCCCGGGACAGAGGAGGCTCTCAGCCTCAGCATTTGAGAAGGGGTGATAAGGTAATCTCAGTGCTGCGCTCCGTCTAACTGCAGGGTTGCATAACAGCAGCTGTTGGGTGATGAGATCTGAGAGGGAGGGGTCAGAGAGGAGGAGATGAGGGCAGGGCCGAATTTATACAGGATAGAAAGATGACAGGGAAGGACAGTGAGGGGAAAGTAGGATTTAATTAGACATTTAATATATTAACATATATTAATGTAAATAACATTTAACATTGATGTTAATATTTAATTTCTGCAGGCTTTGGCAGTGTCTAAAAATGTATTTATTTTCAATAAAGCAATGAGAGAGAGCAAGAGAGAGAGAGGAGGGGACTGGAAGGAGACAGGGAGACTATGCCGGCAGGAGAGATGGATGAAAGGTGAAAAGCAGTCCCCCACTTTCAAATTCAATTGAAAAATGCTTAATTGATAGGAAATGCATTTGTTTACATGAACTCTCATTTTTTCTTCTCTCTCTCTCTCTCCCTCTCTCACACACACACACAAAGGAGAGGAACAGGGGATAGAGAGAAACATATGGAGACAAAAAGAGGAAACAGTGGAGAGTGAGACGAGGCTGCAGCTAAACAGAGGGATGAAAAGACAGAAGGAGTGCAGTGAAGGGAAGGATAGAGAGAAAAGGAGAGAGACAGATGGGAGATGGACAGGACATAACCATGGTGATTGTAACAGAGGACAGTGTAGAGGAGAGGTGGCTGCTGGCAGGAGAGAGCGGGGGAAGATAAACTAGAAGAACACTGACCCCACAGGGCAGCGATAAACTGTGTGCGTGTGTGTGTGGACAACCTGTCACAGTGTTGAGAGATATGTCCCTTTGAGAGTGAAGTTATGTAATGTTGGGACAGCTGGGCGCCACAGTCAGAACCCCTGGGCCCGGCGGTGGGCATGTGGGGTGAGGGGTGCGGAATCTACCAAAGGGGCGTGACAGGGCAGAGAGGTGCAAACAGCACATGTGACTCTTACATAAGGCACTGAGTGCAGGCTTGCATGTGACTGGATGGTTTGATCTCTGAGAACACTGCAAACGTGGAACCACACACTCATATAGTCAAAAACAAACACACAAACAGACCCTTAATAACACACGTGCATCCTTTAAAAAATTAGTTCAATTAATGCTACCTTTAATCGAGCTTAAATGTTTTTGCTTTTTTCAAAGCTCAAAGGCAAAATCAGGATCGTTTTGCTGCCAAAAATTGAAATGATCTTGAATCCACTGGAAGGGTGATTAAGGGCTGATTTAGAGAAACCAGGCCCTAGCAAATGTCACACTTTTTATTTATTGGGATGGCAGGTATGCCATCCGCCAAGTTACGGCTTGGTGGGGCATGCCCCATACCTATACAGCACCGAGAGTTTGGCACTTTTCAGGGTTTCCTACAGAAGTAATCACAATGACCATAGACTCTCAGCCCTTAAAAACATTAACTTCTGTATGTTCTGACCTCATGTAACCACACAGCATTCAGATACAACTTCACACATCCACACAATAAAGCCCCAAACTTTTTTTGGGGCGTTTTTCTCCTTCCTCTTCCGCTTCTTCTTCTTCCCATTCTCCTGCCAAACTGCCTGCCTCCGTCGCGATGTTACATTACATTACATTACAGGCATTTAGCAGACGCTCTTATCCGCTTCTTCTTCTTCCCATTCTCCTGCCAAACTGCCTGCCTCCGTCGCGATGTTACATTACATTACATTACAGGCATTTAGCAGACGCTCTTATCCAGAGCGACTTACACAGCATTTACATATCCATTTATACAGCTGGATATATACTGAAGCAATGCAGGTTATCTACCTTGCTCAAGGGTACAACGGCAGTGTCCTACCTGGGAATCGAACCGGCAACCTTTGGGTTACAAGCCCAGTTCCTATAATTAATAATTATCCAATGGGGAGAATTATTATTAGAGGGTATGGTCCTGTGTTCACTAAACACAGGGCCAAGTTGCATTAAATAATTTAGAAAAGTTTGGATAGCATTGCTTTGGAATAGAGCTAGTTTATTTAGTGTGAGCTACAATAGGCAATATTGTTAGTTGTAACTTGGCCACATTTTGATATCAATACTTTTAAAGGCAGGCCTAGTTTTTGCAAGTTGGAATTAAGGACTTATAGACAGCGCTATGTAGGCTATTCATGAGTAACTTGGCTTTTTTTACATCAGAGACGTTTTTGTTCAGATTTAATCTACATCATGGTGCATTCGATGAGTAACGCTGCGCTGTCAGCATCAAGTTTGTCTCTCTCATAGGACGGGGAGAGTAGTGCAGTGATCACAGAGCATAATCATTTTAGGTTATTTTCTTTGAGAAACTTCAGGATTACAGACGCACAGTGAGTGGTATTTGAAACTGCACTTCTGCCGTATGAGAGTGAGGGTGTTCCTGGGACAGCAGGAAGGGATTCTCAAGTGCAGGACTGACAATGCTGCATATTCTGCTCTAGGAGGGCAGAGGGCATAGGCTGTTTAGCTTAAGGTTTCTTTATGAAGCTCTTTAATTTCACTAATAACCTGCCACCAATGCATTCAGTAGAGGAGCAATGCAGAAAAGCAACAATGGAGATACAAGGGATTGAACCCTGCAAAGCATGCGCTCTACCACTGAGCTACATCCCCAACCCCATGATGCTGTGTTCCTTTTTGGCAGGTGAAAGGTGCAACAAGTTAAGATAAAAGCACAACTATCATGTCCTTATGAAAGCAAACTAGCTAGCTAACGTTGTCATAAAATTTCTTCTTACCGCGAAAAACGACGACATCTGACAGATGTTTAGGTAAATCTATCACCACGGCGGCACTTTCGTCACAAGTCAGCAATTATACCGGGAAATGCCCTCTTTGAAAACAAAAAACGAATGAATATAAAAAGGTTAGTCTGTTACTGCATACCCGTTTTTGCTAAAGCTGCATCATAGCTATGATAAGTCCTGATGATATGATATTGTCCTATTACAATGCATTTTCAATAATTTCTCAATATCTTTCCCTGTGCAGTCCGTCTCATTACCCAAAAACATGGGTGAGGCTCCCTTCACTCAGTTTTCTTTTGTACTAACTGACTGTTGTCCATTAAATTCAGCTGAATATGGCTCTCTGCCAGAAGCTGGACATCGAGAGGAGCTTCTGCGCACCTTACCATCCACAGACCAGTGGATTGGTTGAAAGAATGAATGGGACAGTGACAAAGTAATGTGGACTTGACACTAAACTGACCTTGACCCATTTACACCACTAAATGGTACTATAGTCACTGTGTTAAGTATTCTATTTTGGTATTGTATTAAGCAGTGTGATTTGGGTCACACATCGCAATCATAAGCTATGCTTTACAATCGAAATAGTATTTCATAACAATGTCAATATGTTTCAAAACTCTCACCAAATTGGTGGATGAGAATCCTTGGAACTGGGACCTCAGTGCAGCCATGTTTGGCTTGCGCACCAAAGTACAGATCACCACCAAGCACTCCCCATTCAACCTCATGTGCGACAGAGAAGCCAGATATCCATCTGGTCCCAGAGACTTTTGGAGTGAGTAGCTAGGTCTCTACATTTCCTTCACTCTAACTTATAGCTGACAGCATTTTCTCTCAATTCAAGGTAGCTGAGAATATAGAGGAAATTGTGGCTACAAAAGTTTATAAGTACTAAAATGGACTATACTTTCTTAAAATAGGTGTAATAGCCTTTGAGCTTTATTGGACAGCACAGTGTAGAGACAAGAGGAAAGGTCGGATTCGAACCGACAATGTCGCAAAGAGCACGGGAATCCTAGCTAGGCCACGCTACAGACTGCGCCACGGGGAGACACGCCAGGAAGGCATACTTCGGCTCATACTTAAATAAATAAATCCAAAAAATAGTATTTAAAAAAAAAAATAGTTCGGTTTATACTTACAAAAAAATGCTGCTAAAAAAAAGTAAACTAGTTCTGTATGCCAGGTCTAAAAGTTATTCTGTTTAAAAGTTCATAATTAAGCCTGTGTATTTTGAGTCTTGTCTTGTTGTTTCATTTTAGTGGTTTAGTGTTATTACTGTCTGAGGGGCTTAGTGGTGGTGGTTTTACGCAACGTAGTAGGCAGGACAACCGAAAAATGTATTTCGAGAAATCAACATAAATATTGTGCTTAAAATGTCAGTTTAACCTTAATTAAACGTATTATAGACAATAACTGTCCTCATATGTAATTTTAATGTGATATACGGACTGTTTTTGCGCCTTTTAAAAGCACATTTTCTCAACATTCGATCAATGATAAGAGTAGGGCTCTGACGGCACCGAACACAGATCAGCGCAGCCAGTATTCTGTTCTATACAGTGTCTCGCGGTCATTCTGGCAGTTGACTTGATCAACTGTTAGAATTCTGAAAGACTGTCAGGTCAATATTTTCGCTGGCCACTCTGTATAGCCCGCCTTATAACTTAAAAGTCCCAGCTTATTGGTGAAAGGTTTAAACGTATTCTGAAGATTGACATTTCAGGCTCCCAATCATGCTAACGTTGACGAGCGCACTAAGAAGTTTAGGTAGCCAATAACACGGCTGAATGGTTCTGACGTAATTTACATAGGCACTCTATGCCCAGATCACAATGTCCACTCGACTGTGACCAAGGGAAGTTGATAACGATTAAGAAAATATATAACTTTTAACGATTTAATTCCATCTTCTACTGGGACTTTTGCCGTTTATCGAGGGTGAGACAGGAAATTTCGGTGCCACTGACCACAATCGAACGCTTTCACTTTTAAGATTCGATTGAACAAGTAACGTTAGAAGTCAATTTTTTATGGATTAGTGCTATTGGCTTCTGTTAGCTTCACCATTCTAGCCTCATATGCCATATAATGATGACCGTTGCGAGAAAGACATATTTGTAAAAATCACAAATCTAGTCGGTGACAGAGCGAGCACCGAGAAAAAATTTAATGAAATTCTGTCTAAATATAGAATGGAAATCTTACCCGAAATAGTAGACGGATTTGAACAGTTCAGTGACACTGAAAAAAGAAAGCTTTCTGTGGTCAATGAACTGTTCTGTGGTATGCACTTAATTGATGGACTGGCCCATCAGGCGGGTGTTACATTAGACATTTGGGAATCAAAGATTTTCGGTGATGAAAAAGTAGGTAGCTTTGCGCAGAATCACACAAAATATCAGGAGAAAGTGGCACAGTTAGGTTAATTAGAACAGTATGTAAAGCTGTACAAGAACGCGGATGCCAAAAAAGCGGGAAACCGGTGCAATTCAGAACATTTTTGCTTAACAGAAATGGTTCTGTTTATGTACCTTTGGTTCCTTTTAGGGGAAATCGTATAAATGTGATGTTCTACAATGCAGGTGGTGTTTATTATATCCACGAGGATTTGTTGGAATTCACAAAAGAGGGTGTTATTTATCTTAGGACCAATCGATTATTTTTGAAGCACTCCCATCCAATTCGGTCACTTTACTCCCCTGATCGGCTACATCTAAACAATGAGGGCAAGCATAGACTTTTCGGTTATTTAAATCGTTTTTTGTTTCATTATTTTAATAAGTAGGCTAGTGTCGAATTTGTCTTTATTTATTTATTTATTTTATACACTATCACTGTTTTCAGTTCCATGTTGTTGTTCCATATATTAAAATGCACACGGTCTATTTTCTGCTCTATTGGTGTCCTTTACTATAGAACATGTGGACCAGTGTGACATTTTGGCCAAGTGCTTATTAGCGTGTTGCCCTTGTGCCATTAACCCCGCCATCATTTTAAACACCCGATCTATTTGCACGTATTTTAATATGGCATTCACTATTTCAACAGGTAGCCTACCGCAAGACAAATTAGATCTGGACCCAGCAGATTTAAAAACGAAAAACTGTGATAAGCACTATTCCTTACGATATTCAGCATCTGAATAAAGGCTGTTTTTCATTAATATGACATTAGCTATCCAATATGATGATAGTCAATGTGAACTGGAAGTCATTAAAATGAACCCCGAAAGATCGAAGTACATCAACGTAATTTTAAAATAAGGGTATGGAAAATAAATGCGTATTTTGACAATAATATCCTATTGAGATAAATGTTAACTCCTCCTTGCCCATGAAAGGAAATTCTATCTAAATAGCCTAATGATATTAGGCCAGTTATTGTGCTCGCTGGATATTGCAGAAAATGTGTAGGCTAAAACGGGTTGCTTAGGCTACATCGATGAGTAGCTAATCCTAATTGTGGATATAACGTTGCAGTTTGTTGTCAATAAAGCTCAACTTGCCACTATAGATTCCCTTATGAGGGCGCGAATAATCAGCCTTTCGTGGAGCCAGTATGAATTTACTTCAGTAACACGTAATCAGTATGTTAACTCTATCCACGGTGGCCCCCTAGTGGTGGAATGTTAAAACAATGGCCTTTGTTTACGTGCACCGGGCTGAAGTTCCAGAATGGAATTCTACAATAGAATACTTGGTTGTGGTGATGTTTTCAGTGCCGTCGAAGCCCTAATCTTATCATTGGTGGAATGTTGGGAAAATGTGAGTTTAAAAGTCGCAAAAACAGTCCGTATATCACATTAAAATTTCATATAAGGACAGTTATTGTCCATAATACGTTTATTGAAGGTTAAACTGATATTTTAATCACAAAATTTATGTTGATTTCCTGATATAAATTTTTCGATTGTCCTGCCTACATATGGCGAACAATAAAGGCTACCAATAAACTAGCATTTACTTCTCGTAAGTTTTATCACCACAGCAGTGAAGTAAAAAGTCAATAAACTACGTTTTCTGTCAGAAATGTATTGTCAAGCTCACGTGAATTCACTGCTGTCTACGTTCTAAAGCTCCGGTTTGCCCTCCCTAACGTTAGCTAGCTAGCTACAGTACTAGTTTACGTTAGACTAGCTAACCTAGCTAGGTAACGTTAACTGTTAGCTAGCTAATTGTCACTGTTATAGCTAAAGCTAACTAACGGTTAGGTCGCTAATGTGTTTTTCTTTCTTTTCTTATTCTCTGTGCTCCACGGTTCTTCTTTCCTTTTGGTGACAGTTACCCTACTTGCTTATACGGTATTAGCCTAAATCATTATGCATCGATTTTTGATTACTAAACCAAAGCACAGTAATGTTAACACAAATGCAGCTCTAGTTGTACATACCGGTAGTTCAGAATCTTCATGCTCAGTATCGGATCCTGTGCCCGGTCCCAGTTCGGAAGAAAAGGCAGTCGGGGGTGCTTCCGTGGATCTTGGCCACGATTTAAAGGATAACACACCATCTCAGCCAGTTCTAAAAGTATTTCCCAAACAGGAGTTTGGCAAAAAGGCTCGTTCTTTCAACCCAAGCTGGTATCAGTCACGATCATGGCTAGAATATTCAGTGAAACTAGATGCATGTTTCTGCTTCCCCTGTCGCAAGTTTTCAAGCACAAATGACAGAGATCTAGTTTTTACCAAGACGGGGTTTATTAACTGGAAAACGGCATTAGAAAAGGACAGGGGATTATACAGGCATGCATCTAGCCATAGCCATTTGAATGCTGCACGATCATGGACAGAACTGAACACGAGAGTGGAAACTGGTGACACTATATCATGTCTCTTGGGAAAAACACAGGTTGAGAAAAACCGATACTACATCAGAAGCATAGGGGAAGTGGTGCATTTTCTGGCTGTGAACGAACTTGCTTTTCGTGGAAGCACTGAAAGTCAGTCCGAAATAAACGATGACAGTGATATCTCTGCTGGGCTGTTCCTGAAATTGTTTGAGTACACTCTGGCTAAGGATTCCAAACTTGCTGAAATAGCAAAAAACATCCCTCAGAATGCAAAGTACACATCAAAAGGCATTCAAAATGAGATAATTAACACTAGCCAGTATGGTGTTGCATGAGGTGAAAAGAAAATATGATAATGCAGATACAGTAGGATTCTGCATCAAATGTGATGGAACCAGAGACAGGTGCAATGTTGAGAATCTTTCACTTGTGATTCGGTTTGTCTGTAATTCGGTTCCTGAGGAGCATTTGATTGGTTTACTGGACTTGAGTGGGTTGGATGCAGAATATATAACAACAAAAATGCTCAAACACCTGTCCAGTGAAGGTTACAGTGCTGTTAATATAATCAGCCAATGTTATGATGGCGCATCAGTCATGAGTGGGATCAGGGGTGGGGTTCAAGCATTGTTCCAACAGAAGCTTGGCAGGCTCATTCCTTATGTACATTGCTACAACCATCAGCTGCACCTAGCAGTGGTGCATGCCATTCAGGAAGAGCCATGCGCCAAAACATTCTTTGAACTCTCCGGCTCACTACATTCCTTCGTTCGCCATCATTATGTAGCCCAGAACTATAATGCACCCTCTCTTAAAAGGTTACTCGAGATACGGTGGACCAGTCATTATGATGTAACAAAATGTCTGGTAGACAATGAGGATGCCATCTTGAACATTTTGTCAGCGATTTCTGAAGATAGTGTGGCAGCAATGGCTTTATGCACAGAGGCATCAGGGCTCCTAGTACAACTCAGGAAGCATCATTTTTTTGAAATTGGTAAATTCCTCATCAAAATTTTTGGTGTCTTGAAGCCAGCAAATTATATTCTGCAGGCTAAGGCTGTGGATCTTTGCAGTGCTGGGGAGGTTATCAGTGCCTCACTGCAAGCTTTAAAAGATATCCGAGAAGATCATTTCTAGATATTAGACAGCCCCACTGCTACAAAAAGAAGGAGAACAATGAGCAAACAGTTCATAGACAGTTTTGTTCTCTCCACCGTTGGTCACACTGAGTCCGATTCCTCCAACACTCCCAGCCAGTCTTTGAGAAGAGCCCTCCTAAACATCTTGGACAGAGCTATTGCAGAGATTGAGGACAGGTTTTCGAGGAGAAATATTGACCTGATGAGGGCAGTAAGCTGTCTTGTTCCCCAGTCTACGACTTTTCTAGAGTTGGCCCTATTGAAACCGCTGCAGCTACTTGCCGGTACTGATGCAACAACCAATTCCACGTATTGACCACTCTCTGTGTGAAAAAATATTTCCTAGTGTCTGTGAGAAATGTATTCTTTGCCAGTTTACATTTATGCCCCCTCGTTCTGCTAACCGAGCTCAACTTGAATAATTTCCTGTAGTTCACTTTGTTGATCCCTTTAATAAATTTAAATGCCTCAATCAAATCCCCCCTAAGTCTCCTTTTACTAAGCTTGAAAAGTCCTAGCATTTCAAGCCTTTCCTCATAAAACGTATCTTTTATACCCGGTATCAATCTGGTTGCCCTTCTTTGGACCTTTTCCAGCGCCTCTATATCTTTCTTGTAGTAAGGTCCCCAGAACTGCAGACAGTACTCTAAGTGTGGTCTGACAAGGGCATTGTACAGATCCTTTCCAAAAAATTAGAATATCATGGAAAAGTTTTTTTTTTTTCCATAATTCCATTCAAAAAGTGAAATTTTCATAGATTATAGTTTCATTACACACAAAGTGAAATATTTCTAGCCTTTATTTGTTTCCTTTTTCATAATTTTGGCTTACAGCTCCAGAAAACCCCCAAAACAGTATTTCAAGAAATTAGAATAGTGTGTCGAAAATCAGCATTTACTTCAGTTATTTCAGAGAATGAATGTTTTAGACTGAGTGTCACACTATCATCTAATTTACTCAAAACACCTGCAAAGTTTATCTCAGTTTGGTTCAGTATGGGGAAGACTGCAGACTTGACAATTGGCCAGAAGACCATCATTGACACCCTCCAGAAGATGGGTAAGCCACAAAAGGTCATCGCTAAGGAGGCTGGCTGTTCACAGAGTGCAGTGTCCAAGCATATCAATAGAAAGTTTAGTGGAAGGGAAAAATGTGGCAGGAGAAGGTGCACAAGCAAAAGAGATGACCGTAGGCTTCAGCGGATTGTCAAGCAAAGACGATTCCAAAATTTGGCGGAGATGCAGAGGGAGTGGACTGAGGCTGGAGTCAGTGCTTCAAAAACCACCATGTACAGACGTATCCGGGACATCGGCTACAACTGTCGGATTCCTCGAGTCAAGCCACTCCACTCATTCTCTGAAATAACTGAAGTACTTGCTGATTTTCAACACACTATTCTAATTTCTTGAAATACTGTTTTGGGGGTTTTCTGGAGCTCTAAGCCAAAATTATGAAAAATGAAACAAATAAAGGCTAGAAATATTTCACTTTGTGTGTAATGAATCTATAATCTATGAAAGTTTCACTTTTTGAATGGAATTATGGAAAAAAACAACTTTTCCATGATATTCTAATTTTTTGGAAAGGATCTGTATAGTGTGAGTATGATCTCCTTAGATTTATACTCAATACTCCTGGCTATGTATCCCAGCATCCTGTTAGCTTTTTTTTACCGCTACAGCACATTGACCAGACCCTGATAGGCTTTGATCGACTATTACTCCCAAGTCTTTTTCTGCATGTGCACATTCTAGTTTTGTACCCCGCATAAAGTAATCCTGCCCTATGTTTTTATTCCCCACATGTAGAACTTTACATATAGTTATATTGAATTTCATTTGCCAGGTTTCTGCCCACTTCTGGAATTTGTTTAAATCTTCTTGGATTACCTTAGTAGCTTCCAGACAGTTGGCTAAACCTCCCAGTTTTGTATCATCGGCAAATTTAACTAATGTACTTTCAATATCCGCATCTAGGTCATTTATGTAAATGAGGAAGAGCAGTGGACCCAGAACCGAACCCTGTGGAACTCCACTTCCCACTTTACCCTGCTCAGATAAGATCCCTCCTACTACCCTTTGTGTTCTATCCCGTAACCAGTTCCGAACCCACTCTGAAATGCATTTGGAAGTCTAAGTACTGTATATAATATCATAAGCCTTGCTCCCATCTAGACACATGTGCATGTGGTTGCAAGGATACACACACACACACACACACACACAAATATATGCAAACGAGGAGAAAAAGCCTGGGAACTGTATGGCACACACAGTGCCCTAAATAAAAAGGTGCCCCCCCTAAATTTCTGTCTGCCCCCCCAATAACAGCAGTCTAGAACCGGGGCTGGTTTCCGTGCTGTTATAGTTTTGACAGCTCCGCGTTATCATAGCTATGATGCAGCTTTAGCAAAAACGGGTATGCAGTAACAGACTAACCTTTTTATATTCATTCGTTTTTTGTTTTCAAAGAGGGCATTTCCCGGTATAATTGCTGACTTGTGACGAAAGTGCCGCCGTGGTGATAGATTTACCTAAACATCTGTCAGATGCCGTCGTTTTTCACGGTAAGGCCAAAAAAAAAATATTGTTTGTTTCTGGTTGGTTGTCAGTTAAGGTCATGGGTAGGTAGGGAATTTATTTTATTTTATTTATTTTATTTTTTCCCATGGCGGCGATGGATAGGTAGGGATTTTTTTTCCACGACAACATAGATAGCCTACATGTACTCTACCAGCATGTTTGATATTCATATATCCATCTATTCCTATTAAACAGGTACCTGACATGAGATGTGGCATTTAGTTCTGTACCATTGGCATTGAAGACATCTAAAACAATATTTGATGTAATACCTTTAATACTATTTATACCATGGCTTGGCTAAATACTCGATTCTGATTGGCTGGAGGGTGGGCATTTATTTCGTTAAACCGAGCGGCAATGAAGTAGCGCCGGCAACATTTTAATCACCGTTCTAAATTAATACGCCGTCTACGTTATCTGCTGCCAGCGCCATTAGAGTCGACCCTTTTATGAATGGTATCCATAGCAACACCAACAGCTGATTAATAAAGCCGGCAAATAACGCTAAATCCGCAGATTTGAAAAGTTTGCCTTCGCCAAATATCTTAGTTACAACAACTTTAATCTAGCAAAGATGTTTTGTGGTTAGAGGTGCAGTATTTATTCAGTTTGGAAATATGAACGTAACATAGTAGGGCTTTACCTAGCTAATGTAATGTAGCTAACGCTGACGTGAGCAACGCTGGTTGCGAATGCGAACAAGTTACTTCACAAAGCACGTTAATCTGTATATTAAAAAAACATTTTATCCAGCAAAATGTCTTAGATATGACAAGTTACATCTAACAGTAACAAACTCTGTATCTACAGTAGGCTATTTTTTTTCAGATGTTCCCATCTCATGATGCAGATCGTGAAATGCAATTTCCTTAGCCTGGGCTGTTTAAAATAGGCTGCGTGACCAAAGCATTTTTAAAAAGCAAGACGGAGAGAGGGAGGTAAATTGAGTTGCGGTTTCATGCAATTTTCTTAAATAATGTAACTAATGACAAAAATAACCAAAATTGGTGCTAATTTTATGGTATAAAGTTGAGAAGGAACTATTTGCTTCCTTATAGAATCAATTGTTTTCAGAACTACCGACGAGAGGTTTTTGCATAACTACGGACAAAATAGAACTAGTAACGAGAAATAGAATTGGCAACGAGATGTTTTCTGTTCAAATAGAACTATCAACGAGCAGTTTTGCATGACAACGGCAAACTACATGCCAAAATGGCCTCGGAAGGATATTTAAATTTCAGCTGATAAAGTCGATAAAAATCAATAAATATAAATGTGACTATATATAATAATTGTTGGTAACCATGGTATAAGCGCAGAAACCGCTTCAGAAACTTTTTTTTTTTTTTTTTTTCCCCAAGCTCATAAAATAAATATGGGTCGCACATAAATCGGCAGGGTCGGTCGGAAACCAGAAACAAACGATTATTTTTTTTAGGCCTAAGAAGAAATTTTATGACAACGTCGTTAGTCAAATATTTGCATTGTCTTGCCTGTAGGCCAGCAGCCCAAACTATGGGTCACGAGTTATCCATGGATCCCCAAATATGATTTAGAATTAGCTATCACAGCAATCTGACTGGCAGAATTAAAAACTCACCTCAAATTTGCGAACATGTCGTTGTTTTCATAAGAGGGTCTTCAACGTGTAAATCGATAGTAAACATCATTAGATTAGCGTTGTTATTATTAGGCAATCAGGTATTAAAGAATTACCACTTACTACTTTGAATGACACACTGTATATGCTCCAATATGCTCACACAGGATAAACGAACACAATAGGGTTGTATCACTGTACCACTTACTGTACGTCGCTTTGGATAAAAGCGTCTGCTAAATGAATGTAATGTAATGTATCAACTCGGAGGTAGCTACAAATCGCTGGTGTCTCCAGTCAGATTTATTTACGGGGCGTGGTTATCCTCATGTGACGCACAGTCTCTCCAAAACTAAAAAAACGGACATATTTAATACTTTCCGCGTGTTTCTTCAATACCCTCTTGTGCAAATAGCATATAAAAACCGAGAAAGTGTGATCAACCACCATGTTACTCCTTTAAAGTTTTACTGTTCTGTCTGTTTTTGCTTTTCTGTCATTGTGGCAGGGCAAAGAGGAGTTCAGACTTTCTTTAGGAAGCTCTCATTTCCAGCAAGAAACTGTTCCAATGCATTGAGACTGGAGGAGCAGAAACGCTCCAGTGGAAATGCAAGGGATTGAACCCTGGCTCTCATACATGCGAAGCATGCGCTCTACCACTGAGCAACATCCCCAACATAAGACTGGCCTCATTGCAAACACAGGACCACAGCAAAGATAAAAAATGGGAAATTTATTCTACATGGCATGCATAGCTATTTCTGGCATAATGTGGCTTTACCCTTTAATGGCCAGCTCAACCTTTTGGTAGAGCACATTTTGAGCCTTGATATTTTGTTGAAAAACATGTTGGACTTAACTCCACCTGATTGAGCCATCTCTACCACATAAACCAAATGGTACAGATCCATCCGGTGGAGTTATGTCCAACATATTTTTCAACAAGACATCAAGACTCAAAATGGGGTAAGAGGGTAAAAAATAATTTCACTAAACATGAAAAAAATAAGAGCTTGTTAAACTTCTTGGATTGCAAATGCAGTTGGAACAAAAACCAGCATACACAAGGGGCCCCACGTTGGGAAACACTGCTCTAGGAGGGCAGAGAGCTTTCACTAACAACCTGCCACCAATGCATTCAGTAGAGGAGCAATGCAGAAAAGCTCCAGTGCAGATGCAGGGGATCGAACCCTGGACCTCATACATGCAAAACATGCGCTCTACCATTGAGCTACATCCCCAACCTGTTGACGGTGTACTCCTTTTTGGCAGGTGAAAGGTGCAACAACCTTCCCCAATCCCTCAGGAAGGTAGATTCACTCGCTGTCTTCTGCAAACATCCAGAAACTCACCCTTCACAACAAACTAACCTAACCCAACAAACTAACAGGACCACAGCAAAACTAAAAAATGGGAAATTGATTCTACATGGCATGCATAGCCATTTCTGGCATAATGTGGACTTAACTCCACCTGATTGGGCCATCTCTACCACATAAACCAAATGGTACAGATCCATCCGGTGGAGTTATGTCCAACATATTTTTCAACAAGACATCAAGACTCAAAATGTGCTCTACCAAACAGTTGAGCTGGCCATTAAAGGGGTAAGAGGGTAAAAAATAATTTCACTAAACATTAAAAAAATAACAGCGTGTTAAACTTCTTGGATTGCAAATGCAGTTGGAACAAAAACGAGCATACACAAGGGGCCCCACGTTGGGAAACACTGCTCTAGGAGGGCAGAGAGCGTAGGCTGTTTAGCTTAAAGTTTCTTTATGAAGCTCTTTAATTTCACTAATAACCTGCCACCAATGCATTCAGTAGAGGAGCAATGCAGAAAAGCTGCATCTCATACATGCAAAGCATGCGCTCTACCACTGAGCTACATCCCCAACCTGTGGAGGAAATATTCCTTTTTGGCAGGTGAAAGGTGCAACAACCTTCCCCAATCCCTCAGGAAGGTAGATTCACACGCTGTCTTCTGCAAACATCCAGAAACTCACCCTTCACAACAAACCAACCTTCTATCTCTTCATTTATCTTACTGGTCTTGAGGCAGCTCCTCGACAGTGGTTTCGGAAGTGAAATTTTAACTCTACCTGTCTCTGGCTTTTATGGTGTTTGCTTACCATGTGAAATGGTAAATTTTAAAAACTCAACTGAAATTTTAACTGTTCCTATTGGCTAAATTCTAACGTTACACGTGCACGAGGCAAATCTGGGTACGAGACGTTCACCAAGGTCCTAGTAAGAACACATTTTGCGACACAAGCGCTTTTCTGTCACTGCGGCAGGGCGAAGAGGAGTTGACTTTCTTTAGGAAGCTCTCATTTTGACCAAGAAACTGTTCAAATGCATTGAGACTGGAGGAGCAGAAAGGCTCCAGTGGAGATGCAGGGGATTGACAGCAAAGCTAAAAGATGGGAAATTTATTAAAAGGCAACGTTTTGGCAATAAATGGAATTGGAGCAAAGTACACCAGATTGATGCATTTAACTTTCAAATTTACAAAATATTCTCCCAAGGGGGCATGCCCCCGGACCCCCCTATAGGGTTGAGAGTCCGCAAACACTGATCTCCCTTATTTTCAAAGCCCAATGTTGACAGGTATCATACCACACACACAAAAAGAACATATGCACACACATATACACACAAAGAGCATGCACACCCATACAGGACACACAAACAGAAGGCACATGCAGACAGACAGAAAACAGAAACACAAACAGGGAACGGGGCACACACATGTACACAGTCAGAACAGAGAATAAGCCACTGCCAGCAACTGCACATGCACCACTGTGCTTACTGAGACAGCGAGAGGCTAAGGCAACTCCGATGGGGTTAACTGCACATGTACCGCTCTACTCACTGAGACAGTGAGAGGCTAAGGCACCTCCGTTGGGGTTAACTGCACATGTACCGCTCTACTTACTGAGACAATGAGAGGCTAAGGCACCTCCAACGGGGTTAACTGCACATGTACCGGCGTACTGCTCTACTCACTGAGAAAGCGAGAAGCTAAAGCACCTCCAACGGGGTTAACTGCACAGTAGTGTGGGCTGGACAGAAGGCTGAAATGCAGTTTTGTGCTGTGAGCTTACAGCACCATCTTGTGGCCTCACATGGCACCACAGCTTTTCTAAAATTGGTTCCGCTTTAGAAATAAAATTTTATCCATCTCATTTTTGGCCACAAGAACCCCCTGTCCACCCCCCAGATCCATGCCAGTTTTGAAAGTTGATCTTTTTACAGTATGAAGTAAACATAATGCGCACTGACATACTTAACCTAAGGCACACGTAAGTGTGCTTCATAGAACATTTAGTGCCATACAATCAAGCGGAACAACAAATCTGTGCTTGTGAATGCGGAGTGGTTGAGAGCAATAAAGTGGTTTTCCACCAAACAAAAGTTTGATTAGCATATGCAAATGTATTTAATAGATCACTGTGAGCAGTCATTGCTCCAAAGTTTAATAATAATGTTCATTTTATACAGTGTGCCACAGTGCAGGTGCAAAAGTGTTTCCACAGTACAAAAAAGTATTGAAAATGAACAGTATTATGAGTGTAGCCCATAGCAGCCAGATTGGCAATGTTACCATTACATAGGCTAGCTATTATTTCAAGCTATCGAGTAGCAATCTTGGCCACCCAGAAGCAGTGCAGTTATCTCATTAGAAAAATGTACAAAATAGCATATGCACAGACACACTTGTACGAACAGGCTTTGTATTTTCCTACTGCAGTTTTCTATAGGCTATTTCTCTATTCTTCTTATGCCTCATACCAATATTGATAGCTGACTTTTAATAATATTAATAGATAGCTTTTGAAAGAGGGATCTAAATCTTTCAATCTGTTTGTATTTCAAATAAAAAACAACACGGTGAAACCAAAATGCATAAAAATACCCTTTAATAAAAGCTGAATTGTTTGATTACATTATGTTGAAGGGGGGTATCCGCACCAGTGACTCCTGGGAAACATTCACTCAACGCAAACACCAGTTTACATCTGTCTGTCCTGGCCCCACGGTGGTGGAATGAGCTTCCCGTGGAGGTCAGAACAACAGAAAGTCTGACCGCCTTCAAGCGCAGATTGATTGTAGCCCTTATGGAAAAAGAATATACTGCAGTATATTGTAAATATATCAAAATTATCTTCACAATATATTTAAAAAAAAAATATATATATATATATAGTTTGGCTATAAGACTGGGGGTTTCAGTCTTAATGTCTGTGCAGTCTATCACCAGTTGGCAGTTTTGAAACACCTTAAATGATGCTGGCAGGCACTGTTGATTTTTATGCCTGGATGGTACTTTTATACGAGGAAAAAATGTCCTCATATAAAAACCTGTGGAGAACATCTACCAGAATGAGGGTGATGTTCCTCACAGTAGCGGTGCAACAGTGGAAAAGTTGGGCAAGGTGGAGATTGGTGTAGTTCGGCCTCAACTTCATCAGTGTCATGAACACTTGGTCCTCCAGAGACAGTGATTCCAACCTCCAGTCTGGAAGCCATCTCCATACGTATGACCTCATCAGGCAGCTGGAAGGCAGAGTAACGCTCTCTGCAGTAGAGACCCTTCTCTTTCAAGCACTACAGCTTCTCCAGTGCTTCTTGCAACTGCTACTCTGTAACAGTTATTGACAATCATACTGACAGACAGCAAATACTTTGCACCCATAAAATACTAGTTAAGCAGGAATGGGGAAGAATACACTACATGTATGTTACAAAATACCTCCCAATCAAATATAGGCTACTTACAATGAAAACGGTGGAGCGTGGACGCATAGATTGCTTTGCAGGTGGCACAGAAGTATAAACATAAAAAGAGGTGGGCAACCCGTATTAAATGTGAAATCCACGCAAACTCTATTTGAAATATTGCCCATTGCTAATACGCTTGCACTGACTCGTTTGCTGGCTATTGGCATAGCTATTAGCTGAACTGTCTGCAACTATGTTAGCTACCCTGCAATAGTCATTCTAAAAATGCAGCACAGGAACAGCATGAAACTATTCCTGGAGATATTTTAAAGCGATTTTTATCAAACCGCTAAATCAATTATATTCCTAATTTGTTGAACATTTCCCAGCTATTAAAATGGGCCTGGCCCAGATCCGGCATAACTATTCTTGAATTAGGCTACGACACGATTCTGGGCCGAGTGATGTGATGATACAGCAGCTAGGATCAAATCTTGTAATGTAATCTCTGGTCGTAAGCAGCTAGCTAATAACTTACTGAAATGATCACAAACATATTTTTTTTTGTCCCAACGAATTGGTGACGTTTGAAAATAACCAAAACGTTTTGGTGAGCTTGCGAAACGTCAACCTATTGTACCGGGCGAGCTAGAACAGAAACGTTCTTGTGACGTTTGATTTGCCTTAAAAATGTCCATCCTCGTGCTCCTGGAATTTGGGTCCTGGTGTGGACCCGACGCATGATTAGGCTAATTCAAAAATAGTGTTTTAAGTGATCTTAAAATGATTAATGGCGCGACAAGATATCATCAGAGACATTCAAATTAAACTAAGCAATAGCAGAATGTGCGTCGGTCAACAACGAAACGATAGATGGCGCTCCAACCTCACTCATTGTAGGCTACTAGGCTTACTCACGGAGGATGAATGAATGAATGAATAATGACGTGCCTCCGTGAAGGAGTATGCCTATTCAGGTAAAAAGCACGCAAGTGGTTCAGTACGCTCCACGTCCTAAATTTTACTCTTTTTGTATTTGTAGTGATTATCGTCGACTTATTTTGTTGTATAACTACCTGTTTTATTTGTGCTGCTGCCTGTCTTAGCCAGTTCTCTCTTGAAAATGAGATTTTTAATCTCAATGATACGCTGTAATAATAATAGGATAATAGGTTAAAAATAACAAAATAATATAGGGCTGAGCCCAGGGGCGTCGGTTTCATTTGAACATTGGGAGGGATCACAAACAGTACATTTTCTTTGTGATGATAATGGAGAGACACTAATAAGTAGCGAACCATGACTATTGGACCTAGGCCCTCAACCATTCCCGTGAGCAAAGCACTGCACATTGTAGCCTAGTGCATTGTGCCTCCTACAT
The DNA here is from genome assembly GCA_029718625.1 of Synaphobranchus kaupii. Taxonomy (NCBI): domain Eukaryota; kingdom Metazoa; phylum Chordata; class Actinopteri; order Anguilliformes; family Synaphobranchidae; genus Synaphobranchus; species Synaphobranchus kaupii. Next base: position 11,010,264 of record CM056379.1, read on the forward strand.
CGGCAACATTGTTTATTACACTTGGAGATCTAATATAAGTAATCTGATTTCTATCAAAAATAACATAATTGAGAAATTGCTGTGGTCGGGGCTGTTTCTAGACTGCTTTGATTGGGGGGGAATCAAGAGATGTTGGTGGGGAACAAGGCAGGAACAAAGTATCGGGGGCCTGGGGGTCCTCCCCCATAAAAATTTGAGCCTTTTAAAACTAAACCTCACACAGGGCATTTTCTAAAATAAAATAATAAATATGTATATATACAGTATATATATATATATATAAAATAAAATATTTTATTCCTGAACATTTTGGAGACGTTTTTTTTTCTTCAAAGCACTAGGCGAGATTTCATATAAAGCTAAAGCCATTGTAGGCTAATCAGTACATTAGTGGATAAGATAAGTTTATAACATTTTAAACTCTGTGGTTCTTAAACTCAGTCCTGGGGGCCCCCCTGTGTATGCTGGTTTTCATTCCAACCACAATTACAATCCCAGAATTTTAACAAGCTGTTCATTTTACTTAATTAGGTGTTTTTCATGTTTAGAGGGATTATTTACCCTCAAATTATGTCAGAAATAGTTATGCATACCATGAAGACTATCCCATGTTCACATTGTGCTTACAGTGCTATCTTGCAAACAATAATACAAGGTAACAATTTTTTTAACTGATCAATTTAAAGACTGAGGTGAATCAGTAGTTGAACACTTGTGTTTTAAGTTCCTTCATTTTTTCCTTAAACTTATTAACACAATTTGGCTCATCATCATTTGTTTTGTCTTTTGAATTGTTAATTATTTACCAAGTAGCTAATTTTAGTTGCCATGTGTCCACAATTGCACTAATTAGGAGCCTATTGATTCACCTCAGTCTTTAATTTGCTTAATTTGATCAGTTAAAACATTTTTACATCTCTTTTTGTAATTGTTTGCAATATATATATATTGGACTTTTATTTTTCATAACATGCATAGCTACTGCTAACAGAATGTGGCATCAGAAGGGAAATAATCCCTCTACACATGAAAAACCAATAGAGTCTTCCTGCAGACATCAACCATGAAGCCCCACATCAACTGCCAGGCCCCTTGGGGCCTGAGCGTTGATCTTGAAGTTATGTAACATTGACGTAGAGGAACGGAAACTCCGAATAATACGGTGTTGCTTATTGCATTTAAAGTGTAACAACTCCACTCGCATTTAAACTGAGAATAACACAGTGTGATATTAGATTAGTTCTAATGTTACTTCAGCCTTGTCAAAAGTTAAATTGAATTAGATCGATGAGTTGACATAGTCGACGATTCGCGATAGACTTTTAAGGTGGAACGGGAACTCCGCTCTCATTTCAGGTGGAACAGAAACTCTGAATACAATGTGATCGAATAGAAGAGAATGTACTGTATTCATCCCCAAAGGTGAATGATTGCCACTAGCAATGTACATACAATGGACAAAAAATAAATAAACAAAACAAAAAAGAAAATGAATCATAATAATAATAATAATAATTATTATACACACTAATATACAGTAATGACAATGAATAGGTCTGCCAACCTACTGAATGATGGTCAATATCTTTACTTAGTGTACTGTATGTGTACTGATTAAATAATCTAATGGCCTTTGGTACAATAAATCTATTTCCCAGTGTGGAAGTTCAAATAATTAAACTATATGCTGCATTAATTATTCCTTTCTTATTAACACTAACTGTGCCATAAACATTAATAAACATATGATCTCTGCTTAGAAAATGTATAGGATGGCTGTATTCTGTTTGTATGAGATCAGTAAGTGCAGAGCAAAGATGAGAGAAATGTAACTGAAATGTGTGTGCTTACTGCAAACCGGCCAACCACAAAAGTGGACCTCATCCTGTTCATCCAGATATGAACAGTATAAAAGCAGAGGCCCCACACCAGAGGCCTCTGCTTTTATACTAAAGATTTTATGCTTTTACTACTCTATTGTCTTGAGTGTTTATTCACATCATCACAGCCACATATAAAAACTCACCGGAAAAGGGAGGACGAGACAACAGTAAACTGCGCTGCTTGCTAAGAGTTCCATATAGGGGATGACTATAATCCTCTAATTTCTCTCAATTCTCTCAAACTTCCTTAGAATGCGCTGTTCAAAAATAACCTCTAAACTGTCTAGACCAAAGCCAACCATTGACCCTCCTTTCTTAATTAGTTTGTTGATACAGTTGGCATCTTCTCTTGTAATATTCCCTCCCCAACAAACAGCATAGAACAAAACACTAGCCACAATGCTACTATAAAACATGTTCAACATTTTGCAGCACACTTTTTAAAAATAATTTATTTGTACTTGTATAGCACTTTTCTTAAAACAAGTTTACATTTGCAAAGTCAAATAAAAAGAATGCTCACCACACATCAGCTGAGGTGGAGAGGGAGAGAAGAATGTTTTAGCCAATTAAACTGGGGGATGATTAGGTGGCAGATTGAAAGAGCCAGGGTTGGGAGTTTAGCCAGGACACCAGGGAAACCCCTACTCTTTACGATAAGTGTCATGGGATCTTTAATGATCACAGTGAGTCAGGACCTCTGTTTAACGTCTCATCCGAAAGACGGCATCTCCTACAGCACAGTGTCCCCATCACTGCACTGGGGCATTGGGATTTATTTGACCAGAGGGAAGACTGCCCCCTACTGGCCCACCAACACCACTTCCAGCAGCAACTTAGTTTTCCCCAGAGGTCTCCCATCCAAGTACTAACCAAGACAACACCTGCCAAACTTCAGCCATTCAGCAGGCACAAATTGCATGGTGGTATGGCTGCTGGCCTTTGATTTTAGCGTAGATTTCGAAGTGACCAGAATATTATTTCCCAAGGATCTCAGGCTGCATGCTGGTGTGTATGGGGATAAAAGGTCTGCAATATACACTTGAAAGGATCTCAGTTTTCTTAAGTAAAATAGCCTCTTTTGAGCTTTCTTAAGAACAATGATGGTATTCTCCTTCCATTGTAATTTGTTGTCTATAACAACACCCAAATACTTACAAGATTCCACAGAATCAATGATGGAAGTGTTGACCAACTCGCTTTTTCTAAAATCAATAATTAGCTCTTTAGTTTTGGAAGTATTGAGTTCTAAAAGGTTAGCACTACACCATGAAACAAAGTGATCAATTTCCCTCAGGTACAGTGAATCATTCCCTTCAGTAATACAGGGGGTGGACAAAGTCTCGGAAACACCAGAAACTGAAAAAACTGTTTTTCATAAAACAGCTGCTATATGTCATATTTCTCTTACCTATATTTTCTACTCTTTTATGACTGGCATGCCATGTATACATTTTAGTTTCTGTCTTTTTTTATTAGTTTGATAATGAATGATAATTAGCCATTTATCATATTATCAAATAATACTAATTTGTCAATTAAATGCTGCTTTTGTGTCAGTAATAAGTGGGAACACTTTAGAGCTAATGTAGGACAAAAACTGAAAGCATTTTGGTCCATGACAACCAGCGATGTGCACCACTGCACAGCTGTGGGGAGTGAACACCTCTGTTCAAAGTGAACAGCTGAATTAAATAGATCTGTACTACAGTAGAGATACAGTACACTGTACTACATAGAAGGGATCAATTCCAGTTGTTGGGGACCAAAATGTTTTCTGATTTCTTCTTATACATTTGGTGAAGTGTACTAACGTATTACTGATATAACAGTAACTGACATGTATGATATAACTGACATGTAATTTATGATTTATTAGCACTTCATAAAAAAATATGACTAACGGGCAATTATAATAACTATAAAGAATATATGGCACAAGATTCACAAAACGGCATAGATAATCAGGTTACGAACAGAGCGTGAGGTTTTACACAGCAAACATGTGGCAGGTGTTTTATGTTTTCTGGAAAACTGGTGTTTCTGATATTTTGACCACCCCCTGTATATCCTACAATGGCAGAATCATTTGAAAATGTTTGTAGATGACAGGAGGCATAACTGCTCCTGCAGTCAGCTTAGCTGTGTATAATGTAAAAAGAAAAAGTGACAAGACTGTGCCTTGGGGAGCACCTGTATGTGTTAAGATGGTATCTTATAAAACATGACTAGGCAGTCTTAGCCATTGAGGCCTATTTGGAGTCTAGAATCCACAATATTCTGGATGGGTGTAAGTGCATGACTTGTTGATTTCTAGTAGGTGTGGTTGAATCGTGTTGAAAGCACTGGGGATGTAGTAGTAGTAGTAGTAGTAGTACTTTATTGATCCCAAATGGGAAATTTCTTCTTCAATCGTTGTTACACTCAAGTAATACACAGTAAATATAACACAGAAGACATTGGATAATTTGACACAAGATCATGTGTACAACATTACAGGGAAGCCAGACCAGGGAAGGGATCAGCTATTCTTTTGTTTTTTGTTGGCAGTGGCAGTCAAGTGGACAGTGATACAATTTGCAGCAGGTTGTGCATCTGTCAAGTTGCAAAGCTGAATTTCCCTGCAGAATGGAATGCATCTGTTAAAAAAATAAAATAAAAAATCATAACATCAATAAGTACAATAGCATTTTAAATGGCTCTTTGTCACGATTCACACAGATTCCTATGTCATCATATTTCATATTTAATACAGTACAATAATTTAAGACGTTCGTACAAATAATCATTGCCAATAATAACATTGCATGTTGACTATCTGTAATTATATTTTTAATTTCATGAATTCATTCTGATTGGGGCTATAAAAGCATGAGCTGGCTCACTCCCAGTCACGTTTATATTCTTTATAGAAAGCGTTGGGGACCCAAGGTTGCCATTGCTCTACAAAAGCTTGGGTGAATATTTACTGACCAGGCCAAAATGATCCATTTATCACCCCCTCCCCTACAAAAACAATGGTAGCTAGCTAACGTTAAAAGACCGACTTGAGAACAGAGAGCTAGTATCCAACTACAGTAGGCGGCTAACGTTACATACATAACATTAACGTTACATTAGCAACACACATAAAACTGACATTAATTGAAGTGCTAATGTTTGTAAAACAAACAATGTATCGTATTGTATATAAATTACGTCGTTACTAGGGGTGTAACGATTCTCCAAATCCACGGTTCGGTTCAGACCTCGATTTTTGAACCACGGTTCGGTTCATACCTCGGTTTTTTTTGTTTTGTTTGTGTGTAATATTTACAAAATATACAGCTCAGGGTTTTTCCTACATAGTAAATTATTTGACGGCCGCCAAAATGATTTCAGGGACCGCCAAAATGACAATAATTGACAAAACGGCAAATAAAATCATATCGGAATTAATTTAATTAAATCTTTTGGGTGCAATATGGTCTTTCGGCCAGCCGATGGTGATATATATTGTACTAGTCGCCTTCAGTATGTCAGTACTAGGAGACGAGTAGAAGAAGCACAGAACCATAGACTGTAGCCTATAGAAATGCGGCTCAGCTATTCTGTGGCAGAGTGCGACTCGGTAGAAAGACATAGCGTGGGCAGCGAGTTGGATGGAACACGCTCCAATTTTGAATTAGGCTACCTTTTGAAGCCCTAACTTCTGAAAAGGTAAAAGCTTTAACCCGATCCGCGTTGGCGCCCCATAACTATAGTGTTAGGCTTATCGGTCTCAATTACAGTATCCTATTCATATTTGTCTTAAATTATAAACTAAGCTAGAGCTTTAAGAAAACCCCAGGATTGATACTACAGTGCAATGAAATCAGAGGGTGCTGTTAATAGCCCAAAGCGCTTACGACCCTCATCTTGCCACAGCCACAGACTGTAAAATGCACCGTTTACAAGAAAATCATGTTCAGTATAGCTAGAAACAATAATATATTTTTTAAACGTTGTACAAATAGGCCTACGCATTCGGCGTTTTCCATTGCTTACTGTAGGCTACTATACAGTAGGGTACCTGATGCACTTTCGGTTTAGAAGACACCTAATTTTTGTCCTCCAAAATCTCTCGTAGCTAGCCCATAAATATGTTAATGAAACCAAATATCTTACCTGTAGGCTATATGCAGGTAGGCTACCACTGGTTATGATTAACCCTGAAGAGTTTATCTTGTTACGTTTCGCCAAAGTCCCATACAGTCGACATTTCCACAGTGACCTATCGCATTTATGGCTGAAATAGTCTACGTTGCTGTTGTCATGTAAAAACACAAATTGTGTTTTAGTACGTTAAAAAAAAAAAAACCTGTAGTTACATTATTTCTGTTTTAGAGTGTTGTTTATTTAATTTTCTATTTGTGCCCTATCAAAATAGCCTAAATGGTGTAATATTCAAATATTCAAAAAGCTTCAAGGACCTTTGATTTCTAAAACCTAACTCCTAAACACATCCCTACTGTTACTCTACAACCAAAGCCTACATAGGCTCTTTGTACTCCAAAAACTGTATTTACGGTAAAATGAATGCAAAAAAATGTTGCTGCTCACGCACTGCGTGCGCTCACATTGGTACCGTCAAAACCCATTTCTCTGCCAGGAAAAAACCCTGCAGCTTGCCCTAACTTTAAAGAGAATAATAATTTTGTGATTTACATGTGTTATAGTGTTAATTGTGAAATGAAAAATTAGTTCTTACATTAGTAGTAACGTAATGAGAGCTCAACAGTGCACCTGCAGTGGTGGCAGCGGGTTGGGGTTGGGGGAGGGGGTGTATCGCGGTTCCGTCTTCCAGAACCGCAACACAAGACCGTGGACGTTTGTTTCAGAACCGTTATACACCCCTAGTCGTTACTTAGCTGCCATTAGACAAACACTAATGGCTAGAAAGCTAGCTACTACTTAACGTTAGCTTACGTTAGCTAGTTACGTTACACAACCATTATGATTCATGACTTCTCACGAATGTAAACGTTTTCTGCGCTACAAATAAACATAGCAATGGAAAAAAACAACACACAAGTTAGTAACATTAGTGCTAATTTGCTAACGTGAGCTAGCTAGCCAACTCCTAGTATTAAGTTGTTGTCTGTTGCTTAACGTTAACGTTTTTGGTTTCAACATTACATTGGCATCATTTACCTTGGTCGGCTCGTTGAAGTCCACTTATCACGAACAGAACAAACTTGCATGGACAAACGAAGATGTGTCCGGCTCATTTATTGCGTTCCGCAAACAGAATGGGGAAGTAAAAGAAAATCTTTGGAAGTAACGAAAAGGTCCTGGCACGTGGTCGGAAGTGACTCCATGGCACATGACACAACTTCCAGATCAACACTCAGGCCCCAAGGGGCCTGGTGGTTGACGTGGGGCTTCACGGTTGATGTCTGCAGGAAGACTCTTCTCTGAAAAACACCTAATTAAGAAAAATCAACACCTTGTAAAATTGCAATTGTGATTGCAATTGACCCTTCGCTAAGCCCCGCCCCCCATAGTAACTGTTGCTATGTCCGTCAAGCTTTGTGTCCGTCAAAGCAAACATGGCGTTCTCAACCATGAAAGTAGGCTACTGCCCTTTTGGAAAAATGGTAACTTTAGGAAAAATTTATCTTCAATTTCATATTTGTAGTGTAGTTTAAATGCTAGCTGAAATAATTCAATGTAGATTTTATGATGCTAGGCAGCATTATTTCCATCACAGCATGTTGACTCATTTGCTAGATAGCTACGACAGTGACAATGGAAACCTAACGTAACAGACATCAGCAGAGGGACTGGCTGGCTTGGCATCAAATAGCAAACCATATCTCATTCATGAAGACATTATTATCATCGGTTTACAAGATGTTTACAAGATGGAGTCTGGTATCGTTAATGTTATTCAACGTTAGCGAACGTTAACATTTTAAAAATAGATCTGCAAACACTAACATAGGGTATTTTATATTAGTAAGCTAACCAACGTCCAAATAAGTCCAGTTTCAACACAGTAGCTAAGTGGTAACTAGCCAGCTAATGTTAGATGCGCTCACTTTGGCTTTAAAATGCCTAGTTACAACAGTAACGTTACAGTATTGATTTCATGCTACGGAAGTGGACATTCCTTTGTATGTTAAATAAAAATTCTGTCCATTTACATTTGAGGTGAGATTAAATTTACTGTTTCAAATGAAATGGTATGATATTATTTCACAAACTATTAAATGTTCCAATAATTTATCTATTTAGTGGCCATTACGTTATTGCATTATTCATGTTTTTAGCTTACCAACATTTTAGTTGGAGGTGGTAGGCATGTGACTGCAGCTCCACTATCAGCAGCAGTAGTTGCACACAGAAATAACAAGTGTTTGGGTAACGTTACTCGGGACTTGGCTTCCACTAACAAATTGCGGGAATAACATATTTGTTAGAGAACAGTGATTTTCCCTTTTTAGATAGAGCTAACGTAAACAGTAGCTATAACAGCTGTCGTCCGTTACGGATAGCCAAAGTAAAGGATGTGATGTTGCATTGTTAGACCATTGAAAACAATTGATTTTGATATATTTTAAGTCAATTGTCTACCATTGTGTAGCTAGTTTCTTTTTTCAGTTATGGTAGCCATTAACACCAAAATAAGGGTAACGTTGATGCTAACTAACATTAGCTTTTTACCTTGGAGCAAACATAATATTAGATGTGATTCGTCATCTCCGAGGGGTTCAATTGTGAATGAGGTCGCCCACATAATTTTATCCACAGCCTACATTTTTCCTTGTTTGATTTGGGTTTTGGAAACGGGGAAAAAATGACATCCTCCTCCAAACTCTTTGGATAGGAGTGTCAGTTTTGCAGGTTCCCCAATCTCACCGTTTGACCATGATGACAATCTAACCTACAACTAGGAAAGCTTGAAGGAGGTCCACTGCCTAGTAACGGTTGCTAGGCTATGATTGGACAATTGCCGCTTGGAGGAGGGGTTTAGCGAAGGGTCAATTGTGGTTGGAACAAAACCAGCATGCGCCGGGGGCCCCAGGACCGAATTTAACAACCACTGCCCTAGTGGTAGGCAAGGTTATTATAGTTTAAAGTTTTTATTTGTATTAGTTTTTTTAATTTCACTTTCTAATTTAGTTTAGTTTTAGTTAGTTTTGTGTGCGTTTAATGTTTTACCTTATCAACTTTATTGATTGTTAGGTGCTGGTGGGGGGAAGGACCCGAACGCAGGCAGGAGTACAAAAAACCGAAGTTTAATAAGGGCAAGGCAGCAATCCGTGGTAAAACAGGCCGGGTCAAAAAACCAGGGAGGCAGGGCAACGGTACAAAGACAGAATCCAAAAACAGGGTCACAGAACAGGCAGGGGTCAGAACCGGGAAGGCACAGCGAAGGCACAAAAACAGTATCCAAAAAGAGTCGCGAGAACACAGGCAGGGGTCGAAACCAGGGAGGCAAAAGAGAAACAAAAAATAAAACAAACCAAAGACAGAAAACAGAAATAAAACAACCACAGGTAAAGGACAAGGGATGACAAAAACTCGGAAACAAATAACTCGGGCAGATACTCGGAGAAACAGAAAGAAACACAGTAGCAGAATATTTAGTAAGGAACTCGCGAAGACAGACTGAAATAACAGGGTTTAAATACACAGGGAGAAGATTACACAAAAGGAATCAAGTGTGAAGGGGAGGGGAAATGGGAGAGTACACAGGTGAGAACAATGAGGGTTAACAAGGACCAATAATACAATAACGGGGGAAACGTAAGACACAAACTGGAATACACATAGACACAATGATAACAAACGTCCTGGGGTTAGCAGGTAGACAAGTGCACAGCTCGGAGGGGAGGAACGCGAAAGTGGACACACGTGCAAAGAATGCGAAATCAGATAGATACAGGGATAGGATAACGAGGAGGGAAATGACAGCTGCAGGTAGAAACTCAAGATGAATTAGTAATTAGTAATGTTAGTAGCAAACTCTAAAACCCTAATGTTAGTAGGTTAGCTGGTTAGTATTATATACACGTTAGTTTGTTAGGAGGTTTGTCTTAAATCTAATCTAACAGTTAGTATGATTAGTACATTAGTATTATATACAAATATGAATAAAGCCAGAAGGAAGAAAACGAGATACGAAATACAGAGGAAACCCGAATGTTCCCAAAATCACCCGAATAGTGTAATGACAAAGACAGGGAGTGGAATCTGAGGAACATGGAACGCAGACTGACAATCGCGAGGGAAATGCGGGAAAAAGGAAAAGAAATCAGGAAACATAATAACAGATTAAACAGACAGAATTACAGGATCCTAACAATTGATGTTTGTAAATATACACAAATTTTTATTTTAGTTAACTAAAATGCTTTTTTTAATTTTAGTTTCAGTTAACTGTAATAACCTTGGTGGTAGACTAGTTTTTTCTTTTTTTTTGGATTGTCAGCGATAATATTAAAATGTTTCCACACAGCTGACTTCTTTGACATCTTGTAACTTCACCTCAGGCTTTGGGCAACCGCGTAGCGAATGCTATTTTTATACAGTCTATGAGCAAATGTGGAGACAAGTCACGTAGAAGGCTGAACCACGCTAGCAGGTAGCAGCGCATCCCTTGTACGTTCGATAAACTTCCAGGCGATTCAAAGCTCAATCAGTATAGAATAATAGAATGGTATAGAATAACTTTTAGTTTCCCTTTCGGGAACTTCAGTTGTAGCCACCAGCAACAACAAAAAAGACATAGACAGTGGGGCACACCCACAACACACAAACACACCAAATAAAGACATACTATATCAAATTAAGTGAATTAAATTGCAATATAGCCATGATTAAAAATAGCCCCCGCTGTCCCGAGATGTCCAGTGTAATTTAGCAGTCCAATACACAAACTCTGCCTCTTCCTCCATACACGCAGTGTTGCGTCTCTGTACTGTTGAAACGGAGCACCGAACTGCATCAATCTTCGCACTCCTCGCCCGCACCATCTTCTCCTTCCCTCCATGGTTGCCCTTTGAAGACCGCCTGCACTCTCTGATCAGTCCCGACATCTTCAACTCCGGTGAAGAGCGATGGTAAACTTTGCTGCTGCAGATCCAACGGACATTCCCGAGCATATGTTGCGAATGCGTCTCCATGGTGACGGCCACAAACAAAATTATCCCGGTGAGACAATTAGCTAATATCATCAAAACAAGCGGCAGTGCCGACAGTGGCAGGTGTGTCGAATTTGGTTCTGTTCAGTTGCTAGGCTTACTCCTTTTCTTTGACCACATATAAAGTGATTGATATAATTACTGTTACTGATTTATTATTTATGTTTAATCATCTAATGGCAAAATATGAAATTTTCACAGAAAAAATATTGAAATCGTTCCATCAGGCCACAGGTCAGCAAGAACATTTATGTGAACATATACATTTAAATACAAAAGTATTAGGACAGTGGCATAATTTTTGTTGTTTTGGCTCTGTAATTCAGCACATTGGATTTGAAATAAAACAATCAATATGAGGTTAACATGCATGCTGTCAGCTTTAATTTGAGATATTTACATCATATCGGATGATACAGTATGTGCAGGAAGTACAGCCGTTTTTATACATAGGCTATCCCCATTTTAGGGGAGCAAAAGCAATTGGACAATTGGCTGCTCAGCTGTTTCTTGGCCAGCTGTGTGTCTTTGCATCATTAGTTAATGCACAAGAAAGCTAACAAACTGTCTAGAGTTGATTCTAGGTGTAGAATTTAGATTTTGCTGTTGTCTCTCAACATGAGGACCAAATAAGTGTCAATGCCAGTAAAGCAGGCCTTCATGAGACTGAAAAATCTGAATCAGAGACATAGCCAAAACATTAGGTGTGTCAAAATCAACTGTTTGATGCATTGTTAGGAAGCAAGAACGCACTGGTGAGCTCAACAATACCAAACAACAGACCAGGAAGAGGACCGAAGAATACTTTCAATTGTAAAACAGATCAAGAACACTCTCCAGGATGTGTCAAAGACTACAATAAAGAGAAGACTACACCAGCATAACCTCAGAAGGTTCACTGCAAGATGCAAACCACTTGTAATGCCCAAGAACAGAATGGCCAGGTTAGAGTTTGCTAAAAAGTAAATTTTTCTAAAAGTGTAGTTCTGGAACAATTATTATGGACAGATGAGATGAGTATTAACCTATACCAAAGTGATGAAAAGGGGAACGTTTGCCTAAAGTAATCAATTTGTTTTGCCAGCGTCAAAAAAGTGGAATGTTTGTGACTGGCCAAGTTAATCACCCAACCTGAATCCAACTGAACATGCATTCCACTTGCTGAAGACAAGACTGAAGGCAAAAACAAACAGGAAGTGAAGATGGTTGCAGTACAGGCCTGGCAGAGCATCACTCTGTCTGGTGATGTCTGTGGGTCGCAGACTTCAGTACTACCAAGTGCTAAATATGACAACTTTATCTAAGATCATGCTCATTTGTCCCATTGATTTTGGTCCCATACAATGGGGGGACTATGTATAAAAAGGGCTAGTCGTACCTTGTCGTACATTGTTACTTTTCAAATCCGATGTGCATGATTGATTTATAGATCACACTTTAACATTGGTTGAACCCCAATTTACAGGCATTCACTTTATGACAAGTTATTAGCCAGTGCATGTGGCTAGAGGGATGCATCATTTTACTAAACCCCATTTTTGTAGCTGCTGGAGTTTCTGGGAGATGAAGCTGCTGAAAGATGCCTGGCTGCTATATCCATCCAGAGGAGTGACGGTCCAGTGACCTCATCGCTGTCCGTCACTTACTTGAGCTCATGTGGGTGATTTTATTTATTTATTCATTTATTTTACTAATTTTCAGAACTGAAAATGTTGCACCATTTATCATCATTAGAGGTGGCAACAATTGACAGAATATATTTTAGTGATGTACATTTGGGAATTCCAGTTTGGGAATTCCAACAAAATGTCAATCATAGGGGATATGAATTGGTTAAAAAACATAGTTTTGCAGTGAAGATATTAATTTTAATTATTGCAGTAATGATAACATGTTTGGAGAGCAAACCCTGATCATATGGTTGTTTAGAAAAGAAACAGTCTATAATAAAAATAAACAAAAAACAGGTAACACTTGAACTATATGACATATAGCCTAGAAACATGGTCATAATCATGACATAATACTTGTCATAATCACACACACGAGTATTGTAGTTTATGACCAATGCAATAACACTGTCATAATGTATACAATTAATTTAAAAATCTGATTCTAAATAACTGCTTTAGAATAACCAGTGTATGTTATGAATATCATGCTGTCATGATAAGTCTTGTGACAAGTGTTATGTCATGCTTATGACAGCATTATATAGGCTTTATGGCATCTAGTTCAAGTAACGTGTTACCAAAAAACTATGAAAGTGTGGTGTTGAATATGCAGTAACAACAGCAATACGTTGAACTGAAAAGCTGTTTTCAGAGAGAATTTGAAACCTTAATGTAATGCCAAGTCCAGCTGAGATGAAGTTGAGTGGTTACATAAAGTGAAACACAGTGATGCGGTCATAATTCAGTTTACAGTTGGTTTATCTAGACTTTTTCGCCTAAGGCCGTAATCTAAGAACCAGATTTTCTTAAAGGACAGATGTCTACGTGACAGGTTTATTACTAGACGGAAGTCAAGATTAAACTTAAATGAGTCAATAACAGGTACTGCAACTCCTATGTCAAGAATCACCCAGAATCCTAAAATACTTGAAACCAAAAGGAAAACCGCAATGCTTGTCCCAGAGACAACACAACAGACATGATATTAAAAAATTAAAACATGTGAATTTCAAAAGTTCAATGTTATTATTGCTCAGTTTGCCTAGTATAAGAACATCTTTACAGGTCCAGAAAATAGAATAGCAAAAAAGTGACATGAAGAAAAATGGGAAAAGGGGCCAAATTCAGTCCCAGCGCAGCAGTATCCACATAAGGGGGGAGAGGGAGAGTCCAATGTCAGTTTGAGAACTGTAGCAAGCGTTCTCTGAAAACACAGTGCCGTTCTGCGTGGCACTGCCACACATCAGGGCCAGGGTCCAAGCAGAGATCAGTTTCCAACAACATCGCAGTCCAATTTAAAAAGCTTTATTGGCAGGGCTTACAGTCGTGACATTGCCAAAACGTACGGTACAGTAAGCTTTATACTTAACAGCAACTTAACGGAAGGGCAGTTTTAAAAACAATTTCCCCCATTATATTCCTGCCCAGTGTTGCGTCTCAAATTTTGGCGATTGCGCCGTGCCACTCATACCTGGCAAATGTGACTCACCCACAACCCAGTGTGTATTATACACCCTACAGTCTGCACAGCACTACGTTGAGGCAGTGTATCACTTAATGATTACAGCTTCTAGAGTGCTGCTGTCTGGTGTGATGTTGGGAGAAGCCAATGCAGTGGAACCCTGGCTGATTTAAGCCCGCCCCTACCCTTGCATGAAGCCAATTGTGTCCCACCAATGTGGCCTTCTGGTCATAATCAGCCAATGACAGCCCAGACTAGAACTAAAGCCTGCGGCTGTAGGCCCAGTCACTCGGGCACCCACAGGTTGTGTGATCTTTCTTTGACTGGTCTGTAATCGTGAATATACATCTATCCAGGGTCTTTTAATACTGATACCAATGATAAGCCATCAAAGTCATCGATTATTGCAGTTTAATTGTGTTGGTGTTTTTCAGCCCAGCCAAACTTCTGGGACACAATGATAGCATTCATGTTCACAATGTGGTTTGTTATATGTCAATATTACAGTTAGCTCCTAAACTTTAGCAAGATTTTAGTGATTTGCGAGCCAAACTGAAAACACTGCTTTATTGTCATTAACTGATCTGAGCTCTCGTTTGATATGAAAAACAAACACAAAAATAAAATGTGGCCACACACCGGTCCCAACACCACTAAATTTACTGCATGGCATCGCTTCATGCTGATTTGACATGGTTGCGATGTGAAAATTCTGTTGCCTTAAAATGTGACTGAACCTTTGTCAAACACTTCATCACAGAAAGGAATGCGGTAAACCAAACGTGGCTCTGGTACCAGTAGCAGAATTCATCAACGTAGATGTAGTGCTAAAGTAATGATTGATTGACCATAATATTTGCAGTGGAAAGATCAGTAATATACTGGCCACATATGGAAAAGTGATAATGTTGACAGATGATCATGTCCACTTGCCTTGTTCAAGCCTCTTCCCAATGATCAAAACAGGAAGGATCTGTCTTAAAGAGTGTTTGTGTTTAATTAGCATTATGACTTCATATAGTCACTTGATACTGGCTGGATTGGACAAACCTTAATAGTTTGTATAGATTATACAAAAGAAAATCATTTGATTTTATTTACAAGTGATCTTAGATCAGCCCACCTTTTAAAATACACTATTAAAATACTTGAAACTCCTTGGAAAGTGAGGCTAATAAATTAGGCAGAACCACAGACTCCTAGGGCAGGTACTTTACACAGGTGCGCAGATGTGGAAATATCAGACAAAGTGTCTTCTGCACACATATTCACCCAAGAGTTCCACTGCATGGAAACTGGCCAGGTGAATGTTAAACTCTTCTTCTTTGGTTTCTGGTGCTCTACAGCCGGCACAGTATAGGTTCTAATTAGTGTCAGGTGTTCTTTGGGTGCACAGGTCAGATGTGACATAAGACTCTTGTAGCCTTCTGTGACCTATCTCTTCATATAGGCTCATCTGCGTACACACACACGCATACACACGCACACACACACACACACACACACACACAAATGAACACACACACCATCTTGTCGCTTTTCCACAATTTAGAATTTAGAAGCAGAATTGCTTCCAGCATATGGCATTAGACCTGACTAGCACAGTCAGCAAGCCAGTACAATCAAATTAATGCCCTGATGCAGTTCTGGATATCTTCCAGAAAATGGCGATATTTAGAGGACACTGCACACGTAGTTAAGGACGATGCATGTGCACCAAATCCAGGACATCATAGCACAGGCCTGTAACAATAGAATATGTGCACACTGGATAAGCTGCTGCTCCATTACAGCATGTGAGTTACACAGGACTGGCTTTAGTAGGTTTAAATATTCAATTCTGGCGAACCACACTTGTGTGTGTGTGTGTGCGTGTGTGTACGTGTATGTGTGTGTCACAAAGAAGCACTTGTTTAAGTGAATGTAGATGCACTAGCTAATAAAAACGGGCACTCAGAGAAGTGTGGCAGTGATTGACAGGCTGCAGCCTCCTTAGTGACCTGAACGACCCCGCCCTCACCTGGCCCATCTGGCTGTTCATTAGTTCCACAGAGACACAGAGGCTGCAGTCTGACATCACTCCTCACTTCCTCATAGAGCTCAATCTCAGTGAACCCTCCCTCTGTCCGTCTCACACACTCCGTCAAACACTCATTCCCTCACACACGCACACACACATACACGCACACACCTGTTCTGTTTTCTGTCAGTATCACATGGCCTCTGCATCTTTCCTTTTTACCTCCCTCTCTTCATGGGCTTCCCCCCTCCTCCCTCCCTCTGCCTCCCTCTCTCAGTCACTCCCCTCTCCCTCTCCCCTCCCCGGCTTTCTCGTCCTCCTTGCTCTCGTCTTCTCCTAGGGCATGCTGTGCAGCGACCTCTGACCTCTGCAGCACTTCTGATTGGCTGTCCAACACCTGAGAATCTGTGGAAGACAGGAAGTGATGTCACAAGGACATCAGGTTCCCTCAAACACGCTGAGCACCAGGATGATATGACCTGTCCTTAGCTCCAGTGAAATGATATGTAAGGTATGTCAACAGGAGGGATTACGGCTCCATACCACAAAAACTGGGCACATTCCTGAGACAACCTTTTTGTAATGTTTACAGATCAGAATTGTGACACAGTCAGACAAACGTGATGTTGTGAGGACCTCTGTGGTACAGGAGTTGGGGATTTAATTCCAGCAGGATTGCTCTAGCTCCTTCCCCTTTCCTGACCACATGTCACTCAGAACTTTCACATTAGAGCCCCACCACACTGGTTTCTCTCTGTGCTAGTGTCAGTGTCGCTCTAGATAAGTGGTTTTTCAGGTCTTTGTGGCTGTCGGCGCTAAGCCTAATTTATACGTCGTTGCACAACACTTTCGACAAGTGTCACTTGACAAAAATGTGTGTGGAAGTATAAATGAGTCTTTGGTCTCAGTAGGTACGTTTGCGTGCACAGCAATATCCGATTACTGGAAGCTTTTAGCTTACGCCAGTATTTAACTTATCATGGTCACATGGACATAAGAAATGTGATTACTTCAAAATCTGCATTTAAATTATTCTCTCCATAATTGGCTCTGTGTAAATCGTAGCTACTAACTGTTGTAAAATTATCAGCCTGTTAAAAATTTGCATAAGTATTATTATTATTATTATTATAGCTAGCTAGCAGTTATTATTATAGCTAGTTATTTTATAGCTAATTGCTAGTAGTGGTTGATTTATATTATTGTACTAGCTAGCTTTACCAATCTCTAAATCTGGCCAGTTTCCAGATAATTTAAGTTATTTAATATGCTAGCCAGCTAGCTAGTACAAACACAAGCACGTAACACTGAACAATATATTTTCACCAGTGAAATGTGTTAATTTAATAATACAATTCTGGAAGTGAGACCCTGTTGGGTGGAATGTTGACAGGTGGAACAATTTTGACGTCTGACATGCGTAGTTTCGAAAACCCGAAAGAAACCGGAGAAAGGTGTTTACATGCACCAAAAAATCGAGTTTGGGCAAACAACCAGTTGTGTAAATCGGGTTTCAAAAACACGGATTATGATCTTACATTATCGGATAAAGGTGTTTACATGACCATTTCAGTAACCAGAGTATTACCATAACCGGGTTCAGAGTATTAGTGTGCATGTAAACAAACATACCCAGTGTTTCTGTAGTGTAAGTGTGTGCCTCAGTGCCAGCAGAAATGTTGCCACCCTGTCAGTACCAGCAGGCATGCTGACTGGGGGTGTAAGTGGAAAGTCATTGGTGTGCCAGTCCATATCAGTGCCGAGTATTAAGCGCATATTATGCATGTTTGTGTGTATCAGTGTGTAATGACTGGATGTGTTAAAGTGCATATCAGTGTAACAGGGTCAGTGTGAATCAGTAGGCTACATAGTGTGTGGGTGAATCAGTGCGTAGTGGCTGGGTGTGTCAGTGCATGGCATGAGTGCGTAGTGGCTGGGTTGGGGCCCTCCTCTGTGCTCACCCTCCTGTCCCAGTGAGAGGTAGTCCTCGTATTCCTCCCCCTCTGGGGGGTCCTCCAGGGTTGGGTAGGCCCCCTGCATGTGTGCTTGGGCCATCTTCTGCACAGCTGCATCCATACAGACAGAGACAGACAGACACAGGGACAAAGAGACAGAAGGATAGGATGATTTTGGTTTTTACCAAGCTTTCTGCACCACAAACATGCTGTCAGATGCTGATGGGTTCATGTCAGACAGACAGACAGATGGATGGATGGATGGATTGACAGACAGGTAGTGATCTTAATTCTATCAGACTCTCCAAATAATTCTCTCTCTCTCTCACACACACACAACCCCCCCCCCCCCCCCCCCCCCCCCCCCACACACACATACACACACACACACACACACACACACACACACATACATACAACCTACCTTTCAGTGATGGAGGCTGATAGACACTTTGATTGACTCGCTTTGGTTTCAGAATCCCATTCTCTCCAGCAACCCACTGAAAACAGAACACCAGCAACAATTCAGCATCGCATTAGCATTTAGCATCGTAAAATTAAACATACTCGATGATCCACTGCATTATACCAATACCAAACCTTAACCAGCAGAGTAAGAACTATGTAGCATCGTATAAGTAAAATACTCTATTCACTGCATTATGCCAATGTCATACAGTAATATACTGTTAATGTTATTTCTGGTCACTATTTCTCATTATTAATTCTTCTTGACATTTCAGTAAGGATTAACAAATGTTTTTACTATTAAGAGCATTTAACAACTATCACCACAAATGTGACGCAACTGGACAAGAAAACATAGTTTAGAGAAAGTAAAATCATTTTGAGTCACGGTATACTTAACTGGGCTAGTTAATAATGTGAAAAGTTGCATATACCATAAACAGTACAAATGATAATGACGTAGACTTTAAAATTATGTGTAATGTAATGGTCTTATACATCTTTTTTTATACATCTTTTAGGGCAGGGGTTCTCAATCCTGGTCCTGGGGGACCCCTGTGTATGCTGGCTTTCGTTGCAACCGCAGTTGCAATCCCAGAATTTTAACAAGCTGTTAATTTTTCTTAATTAGGTGCTTGTCATGTTTGGAGGAATTATTCACCCTCTTAAGCCACATTATATCAGAAATAGCTATGGATGCCATGTAGAATAAACACCCCATGTTCACATTGTGCTATATTATTTAAAAAAGATAAGAAAATTATTTAACAGATCCATTTAAAGACTGATTTGAATCAATAGGCTCCTAATTGGTGAAAGTGTGGACACATGGCCACTAAAATTAACCATTTCGTAGATAATGAAGAATTCAAACACAAAGCAAATGATAACGAGTCAAACCTGCATTGTCTTAAGCTTAAAGAAAAAATTGAGTTAAACACATGTGTTCAACAACCTAATTAGGAGCCTATTGATTAACTTCACTCTTTCATTTGAGTGAAAATACATTATTTTGTAACCTTTTCTTATGTAATTGTTGCAATATAGCACAATAAGCACAATGTGAACATGGGGAGTTTGTTCTACATGGCATGCATAGCTATTTCTGACATAATGTGTCTTAAGTGGGCGAATAATTCCTCCAAACATGAAAAGCACCTAATTAAGAAAAATTAACAGCTTGTTAAAATTCTGGGATTGCAACTGCGGTTGCAACGAAAACCAGCATACACAGGGGTCCCCCAGGACCAGGATTGAGAACCCCTGTTTTAGGGAACATGTTTAAAATGCGATTTGAGAGCAAGCTGCATTTATTCCTCCCAGGCTGTGGGGGCACTGTCTGACCTGATTGGCTGAATTGTCATCCTCAGGGGATGATGGGTCAGTCACTCTGAATAATGTGGCGGGTGTAGGCCTGCGACGTCGGATCTAGAAAACAGAAAAACATAAGAAACAGACACACATTGGACGAGGGGGGTTTGATTTGGAAGAGGAAACTATTGCCACAAATTAGATAAGGAGGTTACAAGTGAAGTCCTATGTCAAGATGGTAAAGATAAGTAATGCAAAGTCTTAACCCCAAATCCGGAGCCTCTCATGGTTATGCAACACTTACATGTTACATAAACAATTGATTTTATTAAATTCAGAATTAATATAGAATACCCAACATATTAACCTATTCATTTTATAAAGCCTTGTCTCAAAAGTCAGATCATAGGCAGCAGGTCCCCAACGTTCTTCAAGTCAGTTTCTCCCTTCTAAATAAAGCAGTCGCCTATTATTGCATTACCAATAATGCAGTTAACAGTAATACATTTAGTCCATCTGCAGTTATTTTTGGGAGAAATTCTATCATTTGTGAGCATGTGTTTCAGTAAAGATAACCGGAGGCTTCCAGATGCTCCCTGTTCCCAGTGATGCTCAGAACCCTTTATAATGGGCTAAATCAGAAACCTCGTTCGTCTCGGTCAGGGATGAGAAGGCCGGTTTGATAGGTTAACCGGTGGTGATATTTGATTGGACAAAGAGAGAGAAAAGGACTCTATAGCAGGACGGTACGGCGTAAGTAACCTTGACTGGGCCCCTGGGTCACAGTGCAGTGTGGGAGTGTCCCAGGGCCGCTTGGTGCCCCCCGTGTGTTTTGGGACACGCAGAGCCCTATTCCGCAGTAATCTTGCTCCTGTATTGTGGGTGTTCAACGCTTTCTTTCTCCTTTCAGATTCAAATGGGCCCTCCAGCAGGGGCTCTAGTGTTGACAAAGCACTTGCCCCTGTCACACAATGGAAACCTACCGCAGACGCAGCAGCGGTAGCAGGAGTTAATTGAGCGTGCTCTGCGTGCGACGCCCTTATTTACGGATCCCGAGACGCAGCGTAATTCCATTACCGCCATCCTTCCTCTCCTCTGTCCTCCTGTCCACTTCCCCTTTCATTCAATCCCGTCTTTCAGTCTATTTCACTGTGCTATTATCATCTCATCATGCTGGTCTCTCTCTCTCTCATATTCAAAATGCTTTCCTGTTATGAAATACACTTTTAAATATTGCCAAATAAAGAAATACATTACACACTAGAACATGAATGTAGATTTAATTAGAATTACTTCTATCTGATGTCATTGCAGTGTAGAGCCGACACCTCTCCCTCATTTGGTGACATCAGCAGTTCTTTATCTATCTCTCTGCCCCTTTCGGTCTTTCTACTCCCCTCTCCATCTGTCCTTGCCCCTCTCTGTCTGCCCCCACCCCCCTCCAAATTTTCTCTATGACAGGAGGTTTGGGGTGGGGCCACCACACTACAGGTGACACCTGCTTCTGCCATCTCCGCTGTCTCAATAGTGCCAGGATCATCCGGGGCAATGCGCATAATGTGATTGGAGAGAGCAACCAGCCAATCAGGAGCAGGAGCAGCACTGGCTGTCCCATGCTCTGTCACACTGAGGGGGTATATGCGTCTGTTGAACAAGCATACTGGAGTGTTTGCGTCTCAGAGTGTGTTTGTGCGTGTGTCTCTGCACAGGGCGTTTGTGTGTGTGCATGTGTGTTTGCATGCATGTATAAGAGTGTGTGTGTGTGTGTCCTTTCCCTACGGGTTAGCTGTATAGTGGTATTTACTTCTGTTTACAAGAACTAAGTTTTGGTTTTTTCGATTACCTTTACACTTATTTATTATAAACGGCCCTTCTGGGCCTTGGTGATGTTGCACTTTTGTATTCCTGAGACTAATATTGATGTTTTCCACTTTTGTAGGTCGCTCTGGATAAGAGTCTGTTAAATGGTTTTAATGTAATGCAATGCTAGGAGTGGAGTGACAGGATGTAAGAGATGTGATTTGATCACAGGCCTGGACACAACATGTAGATTTATAACTCATCTCTGCATCTCCCAGTGGTCTCACACATTCATCCCTGTCTCTCACCGGTGATGACGCGCCGCAGAGACTGTGTGTGTGAGCCGACTCTCTAATAAAGCTCACATCAATGGAGGGGGCGTAATTTAGAGAGCGCAGGTGGCTGGAGCTTGGAACTGAGTCCATGTGCGTCCTCTCACTGGGGCGTCGTGGACACGGCTCAGCAAGGGATTCTGGGCCGTCCTCCAGCGGCCGAGCTAGCGTCCACCCCCCGAGTGGCTGAACCAGAACAACTTCTGTGTGTCTGTAAAGTGTGTGTGTGTGTTGTGTGTGTGTGTGTGTGTGTGTGTGTGTGTGTGTGTGTGCGCGTGCGTGTGTTTCATATGAGTGTATGTATGTGTATATGGGGTGTGTGTGAGCGTGTATGTGTGTGATTGTGTACATAGGGGTGTGTGTGCGTGTGTGTTTGATGTGAGTGTAGTGCGTGTGTGTGTGTTTGATATGAATGTGTGTGAGTCTGTAGTGAGTGTGTGTGTATGTGTGTAGTGTGTGTTTGATATGATTGTGATTTGATATGAGCATGTGTGTGAGTTTGTAGTGTGTGTGTGTGTGTGTGTGCGCTTGTTTGTGTGTGTGATTTCTGATGTGGGTCTCCCCTCCTGAGACGGTCCTGCAGATCCACTGCATTGCACCCCAGCCCTATTAAAAGAGTGCGGCTCCTAAAGTAGCCCAGCGGTCCCAGGGGAACAGCGGAGGGACAGGTTCTACCTGCTCTCTGCAGTAAATACAACTGTGACTCACTTTGTCTTTCTCTCTGACTCTCTCTGTCTCACCCTGACTCTCTCTGACTCACACCAGGGCACACTGTCCTGCCAGCTGAAGCCTGTCCCATTGCTTTAATTAACCACATCACTCTGTCCCTAATTTACTTGAACAGTGCTGCTATCGCATAAGGAAATATTACTTTAACCTTTTAGAACTCAGGAAAAGGCTTAACTACTAGCTAGTGATTACTAACCATTTTAAAATAACTGAATCCATATTAGGTAATTCATTCATTTGGACAGTTTAGCTGAAAGTGCTCTGGAGATGAGAAGTGATTTTGAGAAGATTTGACCAGCTGTAAGGTCAGTCTGACCCACATGTGTTTGTGAGCAGAACACCCTCAGCTCTGGACATGGAGGGCTCTCTGACTGATGCTAAGCTCACATCCGCCCACGAGTTCCACAGATGTATACACTCACACACACGTATACTGCATATACACATACTCACACACATATCAGCCCACACAGATGCACGCACTCACACCCACACATATGCACACACATGTACTCATACTCACAAGTACATATAAGCATGTACATACACATACAGGGGGTGGAAAAAATATCGGAAACACCTACAAAAACTGAATAGTAACTAATTAAGAGTAGGCCCACCCGTTGCCTTCAAAACAGTTTCAATCCTTCTAGGAATGCTGTCATACAATTTCTGAACTGTGTGTAGTGGGATATTAGCCCATTGTTCAAGAAGGACAGTCTCCCGTTCTTTGAGGGATGAAGGAGGTGGAAATAGAGTTCACACTCTGCGCTCCAGAACTTCCCATAAAGGTTCAATTATGTTTAGATCTGGTGATTGTGCAGGCCATGGAAGGCATTTGACATCATCCTTGTGTTATTGGAACCATTCTTTAATGTTTTTAGCAGTGCTTTTTGATCAATTTGAAACTCATACCCACACATATGAACACACATATGTACACATGTACACAAGCACATACCTGTATGCACACACATATCCTACACATGCTCACAAGTATACATGTGTATATATACACACACAAGCACACACACAGCCAATCTCAGATAACAAAGCTTTCTCCAACTGCTGACTCACACACGTCTTTATGAGCAGCTATATTCATTAATCAGCCGCATGTTGCATATCCAGTAGCGTGGAAAAAGCCAAGTCAGTCAATTCATAATACATTATTTTTGCTCAATAAAGTTAAAGGAAAAGGGGAATATACACGCGTACAATATTTGATGCTTATATTCCAGACAGCTCTTAGCACTATGCGCATTGCAAAAAGAAAAGGACAAATGGAGGAAATAATCACCTTTAACAGAGCTAAATCTTTCTGTTTCTCTCTTTCTCTCTCCCTCCCTCCTTTCTATCCTAATTCTGAAGTGTTGAACTACAGGAAAGTCACAATGTAGTTGAGTTACAGGAGCATAATGAGGACGGCTTCTAGACTCTACCAGAATGCTTTGCACTCGCACTGTGTACATGAGGGCAGTGAATGTGACCTTGGACGTGACGGACAGCAGTATGACTGGACTGCACTGCCACGTAGTCTGTGCCACAGGTTGAGACAAGAGAGTTGATCCTGTCTGCTGCAACAGCTGCCAAGCAGAGACTTCCTGGAGATAATAAGACGCATGAATTTGCCTCATGGAAAATTTTTTTGGATTCTTTTCCTGTGTCTTTTCCAGCGTGTCACATCGTCATTGGCAATGGCAATGGCAATGTGATACGCTTGTGCAATTGAATTTCCAGACACACTCAAAACGCACTGGGACAGAACTGAGCAGAGATGCTGAAGTAAGTGGCAAGCGTGTTGTCACGTTGGATGTCACCAAGTCCGCTGAGCAGCATTTAACCCTCCTATCCAACCACTAAAATGTTAAAAGGCAGGAGGAGGTATGCAAACAATTGTGAGGGAACGTTAATTATATATGCTGACAGATAAATTCCAAATAACCTGCCACTGTCTCCCACAACACCCCACTGCTTAATTAATAGGCCGTATGGATGTCTGTAGCTGAGGTGTTTGTGGGAAGAATGGTCTGGGGAAATAGTATTGCAGAATGAATGAACAGTAAAATAGTTTATAATATATATTTTTGTGCTGTTATCACTTCATTGTGTTGTATTAAACGATATCTAATAATCAAAAGGTGGCTGTGGGCGGCGGCCCAGGTGTTCTGTTTTGTGCTCAATGGCTGGTGTGGGTGCGGGCTTTTGTTCCAACCAAGCAGTTACACACCTGATTCTACTAATCGAGGTCCTTAGCAAAGACTCTAGTGATTGATTAGTCAG
Organism: Synaphobranchus kaupii; assembly: GCA_029718625.1. NCBI lineage: Eukaryota > Metazoa > Chordata > Actinopteri > Anguilliformes > Synaphobranchidae > Synaphobranchus > Synaphobranchus kaupii. The sequence goes on from CM056379.1 coordinate 11,035,350, forward strand.
GTGTGTAACTGCTTGGTTGGAACAAAAGCCCGCACCCACACCGGCCCTTGCGGGATAAGGTTGAAGACCCCCTGCTCTAGGTGAACAGTTAAAAACAAACTAGCAAGGTACAGCTCAGTCAGTTACATACAGATATTTTATTGGTTTTTAAAGGTAGCCATTATTAGTAGCAATTATTAAGTGAATCGCACTGTTTGGTATTAAACTGTTTGGTGGGAGCAGTTTAGCGGAGCTTACCTGTGTTACGTCATAAACGGCCCCCGTGACACGCAGCATGCTCCCATGAGAGAGCTGAACCGTGCGCTGACTGTATAAAATGTCAGCAGGACACAGAGAAATACAGCCTTCTGTAAATATTTGTGGTTGACCTGTTTACACAAAACACACACGCACGCATACACACACACACACACACAAAAAATATCCCCGTTAATACCCCTGTCCATCCTACTGCAAAATACACATACACACGCATACACAAGAACACACACACACACACACACACACACACACATGCATACACAAAAGTACAGAAACACACACACACACGCATGAAAATACACACACACAAACTGAGAATGCAACACGAAGCTGCCCCAACAAACCAGCCCCTTGGCATTAATATATTCCATGTTCCTCATCTAAAATGAATCATGACTACAACAAAACACGCCAGCAAACAGGTTCTCTGCTGGGTGATCTTTGTACCCTGTAATAATTAACCAATTTAGACACACATTTCCTACCACTGGTTATATAATAAGCTCTTTCATTTTAACGTGACTCAATTATATTCTTAAGCTTTTCCTCTCTTGTTTGTACTGGAGTCTTTACATGAATTCTAATTCCCACTGTGTACACAGAGAAGACTGCACCAGGCCACTGAGCCCAGCCTCATTCCTATAGAAAGTCAACAGGGGAGATGTTTAAACCCATGGCTTTAGGAGGCAGAGGGGTGCATGAGGTCCCTGTGTGTTTGTGGGAATTCCTGTGTACAAAAGATAAAGAGGCACTTATCTTATCTACCATCGTCTTATCTCATCTTTTTCACATGCTGCCACACAAAGGACATGCACAACGCAATACTTTAGTGGAGGAGAGGCTAGTAGAACACTGAGGGTACAGTCACAGGACAATGAAAGAGACAGAGAGGGAGAGGGAGAAAAAGAGAGGGAGAGAGACTAAAACATACTGAGAGTACAGTTCTAGGACACTAATATAGAAATGACAGAACACAAAGTGAAGTTAACAAACACAGAGAGACTGCAGAACACACAGAGGGTAAAGTTACAGGACACTGGTAGAAAAAGAGATAGAGAATCTTGAAAGTTACAGAACACAAATAGAGATACGACAGAACACTGGGAGAAAAGTTACAGGATATTGAGAGAGGGAGAAAGAGACTAAAGAACACAGAGTAACTTTACTCTCAGTGTTCTGTCGTATCTCCATTTGTGTCCTGTAACTTTCCTCTGAGTGTTCTGTCGTATCTCCATTTGTGTCCTGTAACTAGGGCTCAGATTTTTACAAACCTGTTTTGAATATAGGTAGTTCGGGTCGGAATCACTAATATACAATCCGAATGTGAATAACAGTGTGTCACCAATATTCTATTCCAGTCACCAATATTCTACTGACAACCCTGTTGTACAGCTGGTCGTCAGGTTGGATGAAACACTAAGCAATAGAAATGCGATAAACGCATCGAATCGGATGTGCACCAAATTCAAAGTCGGGCAAAAAATAAGGCAACCAGGCAACCACCATTATGGGATATACAGAACTCCCACATAAATGCCTGTAACTTACGAGTCTGCAGAGCCTAATAGACTGAACACTGAGAGAGAGGTGACAGAATCACTGTGCCCCATTATCGGCACCAAACAAGTCATTCAATTATTTTGAGTCAGTCAAGCAGGTAACGTGATAATTAGCATACACATAAACCAAGATAATTATTGGAAGGAAAACTGCAAAATGCATATTCAACTCGGGGAGAGAGATTACCTAATTACCTTTTTTCAGCATACGCTGTTTTTTCAAAGTGGTACAGTATCATACCTGTGGTTTCATTTCAGACTAAACATGTTCACCAATCTGCAGAGGAGCGGGGTGGAATTCTGAGGAATCAAACATTCTCTCATACGGCCTAAGATCTTATCCTCAGGAGAGTGGTGTACATAAGTGGCACTCGTATTTACCAACTGACCAAACTGAAATGGACATGAATTGCAAATTCTTTGATAAAATGTTCAAAATGATTGTATTTGCATTAGGCCTGCAGCTATCAATTATTTTGTGAATGATTAAATAATTGACTGATCCATAAAAATCTTGTCTTTTCAAACAACACTGCATCATTAATTGACCCAATGAAGGACCCGAACAACACACTGACAACCCTTGTCTCAAAAATTATTTCAGCACAATTAAATTATATTGGACACCCACCCACCCCCCAAAACATTCAAACGAATAGCTATGTTCAGAGAAGGGAACACATTTACCTGCAATTTATCCAATAATCCCTAAAACGGTCTGCAGCGATTCATTGATGAAAAATACATTTTTGTAATCGATTAAATTACTTAAGAGTTTGCATGAGTCTGGACATTCGGCTGACAGACCAGCACAGACACACACTCCACACACACACAGCACAGACACCACACAACAGAGACACAGCACAGACACGCACATGACACATCATTACGGTGAGTTACACTCAGAAGGACTCTTAGAGGTCAGACTAAATGACTGTAAAATTGCATTGCCTGCTCAGACTGCACAGGGATGGTACAGCATGTATGTATAAAAGAGATTTATTCACACATACACACACACACACACACACACACACACACATACAAACAGTGTTACAAATCCAGTACAGGCCCCAAACCTTACTACACTGCTGCCCCTGCATATACACATACACTTGAGTCCACACACACACACACACACACACACACACACACACACACACACACACACACACACACACACACACACACACACACACACACACACACACACACACACACACACACACACACACACACACACAGTAGAGAGTGACACTCCTGACACAGGGACTTGAGTGGCAGGCCCAGTCCCTCCCCCTGAGCTGTTCCTCTGACAGGAACCTGTGTTTACATTCCCTCAGTCCCTCAGGCGCTGTGTTTACCCACAAACTCGTGCCGCCCAAAAGGTCGCCCCCATGACGTCCGACCCGCCTCGAGATTGTGGCTCTGCCCCCACGGAGGATCTCTGTGCTTCTTTAATTGTGTGATAGATAACAGAATGGTATTTCCGCAGTGAAAGGGGGGGGGGGAGGATGGTGCTGAACTAGCACAGATGCACCGATTTACAATGAAATGTAAATATACTCACAGTAAATCACAGTAACTCACATTTAAGTGAAATTAAATTAAATCAAATCAAACGTTAACAAGTATGTAGTCCGTGAAGACAGGACTAAAAACGTACCTGACTGTTTTTGCACATATTTTCTGCCCGCTACTTATAAAAGTTGGAAGCGTAAGGACTTTAAAGATGAAGGACACGTTAATTACGCTGTGATCCAAGGTAATTAAGATGTTCTGGATGAGGCAGTAAACCTGCTGATGAGGGTGCTCTGGACCTAGCAGTGGCCTGATGCCTGTCTGTGGTAATACTGCCACCAGAGCTGCCAAGGTCCCCACACTGCTTCAAATTGAGCCACTCTCAAAGTCCTACACTGAGGGTCTGGACCAGTGGCTCTCAACCCTGGTCCTGGAGAGCTGCAGGGTCTACTTGGGTCACAAACCCTGGCACAGGAGACCTACAGGGTCTGCTGGGGTCCCCAACCCTGGTACTGGAGCTCTACAGGGTCTGCTGTGGTCCCCAACCCAGGTACTGGAGATCTACAGGCTCTGCTGGGGTCCCCAACCCTGGTCCTGGAGAGCCGCAGGGTCTACTGGGGTCCCCAACCCTGGTCCTGGAGAGCCACAGGGTCTACTGGGGTCACCATCCCTGGTACAGGATACCTACAGGGTCTGCTGGGGTCACCAACCCTGGTCCTGGAGAGCCACAGGGTCTACTGGGGTCACCAACCCTGGTCCTGGAGAGCCACAGGGTCTACTGGGGTCACCAACCCTGGTCCTGGAGAGCCACAGGGTCTACTGGGGTCACCAACCCTGGTACAGGAGACCTACAGGGTCTGCTGGGCTCACCAACCCTGGTCCTGGAGAGCCGCAGGGTCTACTGGGGTCACCAACCCTGGTCCTGGAGAGCCACAGAGTCTACTGGGGTCACCAACCCTGGTATAGGAGACCTACAGGGTCTGCTGGGGTCACCAACCCTGGCCCTGGAGAGCCGCAGAATCAGTAACCAATTCATGCCCGAGAAACAAGATGATGTGAGTTAACTGTGTAATCAACTGCTTTAATTTATCAATGAAGCTGATTAACAAGGAAAACCAGCAGAGGCAGTGGCTCAATCTGAGACCAGGTCTGGGGACTCCAGCAAGTTTTACAATGTTTTACAATTGCTGATGTCACTGAAAATAAAACACAGCATTAACTAATCTGATCTTGAATATTTGCAGTATTAACTAATCTTATCTTTAATATTCACAAGAGGCAAATATATTCGCAGTAGGCAAATATATTTTAATATTCTCTGTTCCACAACAGGAAAACACACAGAATACAGTGTGAGGTAATGCAGGGATACCTTTTCCAACTTGGAAAAGTTCTTACTGTCTTAAGCGCCTGTTCAGCCGGATTGATTCAGACTACCACTCCACCATCGTGTATTTTGCGTTATAATGGTTAAAAAACAACATGCAAATATGAGGGTGCGGGATGTGGCAGCTACTGTCTCCTGAACAATGGCAAAAGACCACGAACCAGACGGACAGGTATTAAAATGTAATATTCGATTTTTGCATGTTGAATTATGTTACCGCTGTTCTTCATAACTCTGTGACTGACAGGTTCAGTTCAGGCCCTAAAACCGCCTTTTCTCTTCAGCTCATTATCTTGCCGCCTCATGGTACACGCTCTAAAGTTATACAGATTCAGATTCTGATAACTTTATTGTCCATAACAAGACACAACAGAAATTTGACTTTGGTAAGGGTTCATAAAAAGACACTGGCTTACATACAATACAAGCTAAAGAAAAAAAGTTAAAAACACAACAAAAAATAAATAAAAATAATAATCCAGATTTTTTAATCCTGATTACACATTCATTTTATTTTCACATTGTGTACAACATGATCCCCAATCACGTTCCTGGAGATCTACTGTCCAGTAGGTTTTCATTTCAACCCTAATTTGGCATACCTGATTCTACTAAATAGCAGCTCATTAGATCTCACGCTGTTGAATGAGGTGTGCTTTGTTAGGGTTGGAGTGAAAACCTACAGGATGGTAGATCTCCAGGAACAGGGTTGGGGACCGCTGGTGTACAGAATCATTATATAGCAGCTCATTCCTGTTAGGCCCGTGTGCACCATTTAAAAAAAGGATTTGGCCAATACTTTTTTTTTTTTTAAATGGTGCACACAGGCTAAACATTTTCCCACATAATATTTTTAAATAATGTATGAATATGGTTGGCTGTACATGTGTGTAAACAAATTAGATGCCTTTTTAAAATATGCATAGGTATTACTTATCAGCATTTGCACAAATTAACATAAGAGGCCCTTTTGTTTAGTTTAGTTTTTTTGGTTTTGTGGCTGCATATCACAGGGATAATAAAAACAGGAAAAGGGCATTGGAGTCCTCAGCTTTTGCACAGAAACCAGAGAGGAGCTCAACCAATCACTGAGTACATTAGTAACAACAAACAGAACAACATTAATGGTGATTGGTGGATACCTTTTGTGTAAATTGCTGAGATACTATAAGGTACACTTGAAGTATAACCAGAAAATATCTTCCAATCACTGTCAGTGTTGTTCTGTTTCTTATGAGAAATTAGTACATACTTCTGGATTGGTGGAGCTCCTGACTTGTTTCTATGTGTGAAAGCTAACACCACGACTGCCTTATCCCTGTTTATTTATATAAGGATATCAGAAGCAACCTGATGAAAAGTTTCTATTTTGAGACATAGGCAGTTGGTGAGCTGGAATGAGGAGGTGCAAAAACGTAACCTTAATCATTACTTGTCTCAAGCTGTTTCCATTTACCTTCTTTCATTGACAATGAACCAATTTATTTGCTGTTTAGAAATTAGATAAAAATTCACAATGTCTTGTTTTTGCCATTACTGCAGTTTATACTTTTCAGCTAGTGTCAGTAACTTAATGGTGGCATCATTTCAAAAACAGAAAATGATGTTCTGAAACTCTAACACAGGTATCAGTCATTAAAGTGATTCATTCATATATTAAAGTAATGTAAATTGTGCAACTCAATATGCAGTGTGTCTGTTAGAAAGCATTCACATTAGAGGTTGAAAATCACCCAATATGCTGCGAGTGTTGTGCCTGTCTATGGCGGCATGACGTCACTGGGTGGAATCGTGGGTAACTGCTACGACGAATGACAGCAGGGCCTTTATGTTTACATTTACATCCAGGCATTTAGCATGTGATCGTATCCTCAGTTTCTTACAGTTACAGAAGTCTATTTTATGTTATATATTTTTTTTACATACAACCTATTTATACAGCTGGCTATTTTACTGAAGCAGTTCAGGTTAATCGCCATTCTTTAGGGCATTACAGCCGTGCCCCAGATGGGAATCAAACCAGCAACCTCTGAGTTACAAGCCTAGTTGCCAAAACAAAGTCCAACACAGGTCACATCTGTCAATAAGGGTCCCCCACTCCCACACGCACACAAACTCTCTCTGTCTCTCTCTCTCTCTATGTCTCTCTCTCTCTCTATGGTCCTCCTGTACTTCCTGCTGCTTAGATCATATCTCCGTCCTCTCCCTCTCTCTGTGTCCCTCCCTCGCTTTCCCATTTAGAACTTTCCCTCTCAATCTGTGTTTCTTTGCATTTTTTTAATCTATAATTTTTTTCCCACTGGCTCCACTACTCTCCTCTGTGTCCTAAATTAATCGCCCTCCCTCCCTCCCTCCCTCCCTCCATCCCTCCATCCTCCCTCCCTCCATCCTCCCTCCATCCTCCCTTCTCCTCCTCCCTCATTCACAATGCCCCCCATTCACAGAAAAGGTTTCTAATTAATTGTGCGGTTTTGTGTAAGCAGGCTTCCGCGCATGTTGTTCGGGTGGAACCGTAAAAGCGTCTGCTGTCGTGTTGCTCCGGGGACGAAAAACATCAGGCTCGCGCCAAGAAAAGCCACCAATGGCATGCCCCGCATGCCGCAGCCCTCGCTCCAGGTAAACCTTTAACGCGGCGGCTATTCTACTCCCCTGTTAATGCGCGCGCGGCGTCAAACTGCTGAATGCCGCTGAGCGGCCGACCCGCCTGGCAGAGGAGAGGCTTGACGGGGAGATGAAAGAGCGCCAGGAATGCCAGGCCGGGGGGGCGGCGGCGGTGGCTTGGGTGTGCCGGCGCGCGGCTTGCATCCTGCGCACGCATTTCACTGCAAGGTTAGCTGCGGCGGTTGCGCAACGGCTCCTCTGAGGCGCGAGAAGGCAGAACAGGAAGGCGATTGTGTCAGCTCGGGGCCCAGCTTCCACTTTCCTCAGAAAGACTTCCCTTCAGAACCTCCAGCTCTGCCCCTACCCTGAGCCCGAGGTGTTCATAACCCTGAACCCCCTCTCTCCTTCCTCAAAAAACCCTGTACTCCTCCATCTTCTCCTACTCTGCTCCTCTACTGCAGGTGACACAGAGGTATGAAGCATACAGTAAAAGAGGCAGGCAACCTGTATTCCATATGAAATAAATACATGAAAAAAACATATTTCACGTATATTTGTTTTGAAATGCTGTCCATCCCAGGCTACACGGTTGAAATGAGTGTGGTTGTGTTCCTTAAGAAGACCGTGCAGCCCCCCCGCCCCGGCTCTGGAGACCCTGGTGCGTAATAGGGCCGGAGCACAGAGCCCCAAAAACACTTTGACCCAGATTTCACTCACACACTCACACACTCACACACACACACACACACACTCACACACTCACACACTCACACACTCACACACTCACACACTCACACACACACACACACACACACACACACACACACACACACACACAGAGCCAGGAGACGGACCCGAACACGCCTGCTGTACCCGGCCCACGTACCCGAGCGCTCAGCCGTAGAGAGAGGGACGGCGGAGGAGGGGAGCCGTGGGTAGAGAGAAATGGGGAAGAGGGCGAGAGAGAGACACGCAGACAGACACACAGACAGCCAGCACAGAGAGTTTTCGCAATCGCGCACACATAATAATTAACCGACAGCGGCTCGGAAATGCTCTTTCGGAGGTGGTGGAAACCAGCTTCACAAAAAGAGTGAAAATAAAACTGAGAGGAGGGCGCGCTGAAGAGCGCCGCCCTGCTGACGGAAGGAAAACAGGGGGGAAACTGCGGTAAACAGAGAAAGAGAGCAGTGACGAACCGTGCGGGGTGGACGGGCCCCAACTCTCGCTACAGCAGCCTCTGCTTGCTGAACACATGGCACAGGCAGAGATTGACAGCATTGTAAAAAACACGTGCGCATGTAAAATATCCTGTATATTTGCATTTATGCATTTCATATGTAATACAGGTTTCTCTCCTCTTTTTTGTATGGATTACACCTCTGTTCCATTTGTAAAGAACCCTACACCTCCACCATTTTGATTATAGTTTGTAGTTTTTTTTAATATACCTTTATTTCAGAGGCATTTTGCATTTTCTTCAAAGAAGGTATATTTTCATCTACTTTAGTCAGTGCCTGCATCGCGGGGTTTGGAATCATGCCGTTACCTCCACGTGCTCAGTAAAGAAGCATCATAGGATCAAGCGGCGAATCGGTCAGGTATCAGGGTCAATTCGGAGTGAGCACCCTTATAGATAAACGGGGGTGGGGTAGACAGGAGCGTGGCACCGGACACACCCCTCCACCCTGAACTCACCATTTCCACCTGCCGGGGGTCCAGCTGGCTGGACACTATTGCCGGGACGGAGAATTTGATCTTCTTCCTCTCCTTCGTTTCCCCGGCGACCTCAGCTGCTGGCGGGGGATCCATGTGTCCTTGTCGACGGCCCTTTTCCCTGCTGGAATCTCCTGTGCGCACTCAAAGTCCCGCTCCAACTTTTCTGTCTCGGTCTCTGCGACTCCCTCCCTCTCCCTCTCTCTCCCTCTCTCTCCCAGTTAAGGACTTTTTTCCTTTTTCCTGTCTCCCACCCCTCTCGTTTCTTACTCTTTTTGCTATTTCCTTTTTGCCTTCTCTGGCCTCTTCTCCTCTCTTCTCTCTCGTTCTCTGCCTGTGTGTTTGCAGCCTGTCGTCTCTGCTTTGCAGTGAGTGGTTTATGTTACTCTCTCTCTCTCTCTCATAACCTGTACTGCAGAAGTGAATGAGGGATGTCCTTAGAGTCAGTGGAGAGAGGGAGGGGACAGACAGAGAGGGGCGGAGAGAGATAGATAGGGAAGAGGGAGGGAGGGCAGGAAGGAAGGAAGGTTTAATAAGTATATACGTGTGTGAATGTGTGACTGTGTGTGAGTATGCTTGTGTGTGTGTGTGTGTGTGTGTGTGTGTGCGTGTGTGTGTTTTACCCTAAAGTTGATTCATCATCAGAAAAACAGATAAAGATAATCGTGTCCCTTCTGTTGAGCCTCTCTCTGCCTCTGTTTCTGAATGAGAGGTCTGTGAACTGAAAGAGAGAGAGATGAAAATGAAAATAAAAGAGTGGTGTGTGTATGTGTGTGTCTGTGTGAGAGTCACAGGAGTGAGAGAGTGGGACAGATTGTGGAACGGCAGGCAGAGAAAGAGAGAGCGAAAGAGAGGAAAAGAGAGAGAGAGAGAGGGTGGGCGGAAGGGGGTGAACACAGAACAGAAAACTGCTCAGTGAATTCTGGAACAGACCCATGAAAGACCATAACGTAAGACAGTATGTCAATGGATTTGTAAAATTTTTAAAACAGCATGCATACACACACACAAGGATACAAAAATTCACTCGGACAAACACACACATACACACACACACACACACAAAGAGCAGCACAGCCTCTATAACAAACTGTAAAAGGCCACCCCTCTCGGGGCAGAATGACCGTAACCTTAACCTTTCCAAAATTGGGCTCTATTCCACATGGCGGCCTCTAGGTCAGGGGCACCCAGATCTGCTTTCCTGGATTTAATGGGTCTCTCAGCTCTCTGTACACCTCCAGCTCCTCAGGAGAAGGCACTGCCTGATCCTAACATAAATCAGCTGAGCTGATATCTCTGGGGAGCAGACGGGCAGACCCTCTGAAGCTGGGCTGACGGCCCCTTTCCTCCAGGTCAGTATGCAGCAGGCGCCCTGACTCCAGTACCCAGCAGGCTTTGCAGAAAACCGTGCGAGTGAGACTTTTGATTTGGACCGGACAGAGAGGGCCCCTCAGTCACACAATACTCACACTGTGCACCTGGGGTTCCCTCTGTGACCGGTGGCTATCTCTGTGGGTCCAAGCATTTTGGGAGTGGTGATTGAGGGTGTCATGCACCCACAGGCTGGGGTTAGGCCCCCACAGGCCAGCAGGGAGGGAGCTGGAGGAGCGTTGCCCCCCAACAGCTGATCTAGGATCGGTTTACTCAACTCTAACCCTGGACTGGACTGGGCGCTCCTCAGTAGGTAAAGGAGTGGGGTCTTGTGCTCACCACTAGTGAGCTAGCATGGACTACAGGCTCTGGAAATGGTCCTTTAAACTCATCGCATCAATAATGAGTTTGGCCAATGAGTTGGCTTTTGATATTGAACAAAACATAACTTGAACATGACTCTTGTCTTTGTTTTAAGACTAAGACCACTCTCTTACATACATCGTTATACAGGTTATACAAGAGACCCCTGTTATGGGTTAGCTAATAGCAGCCTGTGACCACTTTAGGGGCCAATATTGCGGTTTATAATGGGTTTCCATGAAAAAAATATAAATAAAAAAGAAAAAGAAAAATTCAATAAATAATAATAAAAAAATGCATATACAGTGCCCTCCACTATTATTGGCACCCCTGGTAAAGATGAGTAAAAAGGGTTATAAAAAATTAACCGTTTGGTGAATTAGCTTAATCTCACACTGAAAAAATTAGAAAAATCCAACCTTTAATTGAAGTAAATGTATTATGAGAAAAAAAAAATCCCTCATCAAGAATTAATTATTTTTAACAAAACCACATGTGCCACAATTATTGGCACCCCTGCATTTATATAAAGAATAAAGTAATCATTTATTATATTTGGTCGCATATCCTTTGCATACCATGACTTCCAGATGTCTGTGACCCAACAACATCAAAAGACTAAAAATTATTATTTCTTGATGAGGGAATTTTTAATTTCAGACCAATTAAAGATTGGATTTTCACTTTAGACCCAGGCTAAAGTGAGCCATCGGAGGAGTTTCTCTCATTGTCCTGCGAAACACGGTAGACTATCTAAGCAGGGCGCCCTCTGCTGGCCGGCTCCTGTAATGACGAGAGAGCAACGGAAAACAGGCAGCTCCTGCCATCCAGCAAATGAACACAGACTGTTATCACCACTACAGTGGCGGGTATGACTCCAGGCCCACAGTCCTGAGATTAACACAGACTGTTATCATCACCACAGTGACGGGTATGACTCCAGGCCCACAGTCCTGAGATTAACACAGAATGTTATCATCACCACGGTGACGGGTATGACTCCAGGCCCACAGTCCTGAGATTAGCACGGACTGTTATCATCACCACGGTGACGGGTATGACTCCAGGCCCACAGTCCTGAGATTAACACGGACTGTTATCATCACCACAGTGACGGGTATGACTCCAGGCCCACAGTCCTGAGATTAACACAGACTGTTATCATCACCACAGTGACGGGTATGACTCCAGGCCCACAGTCCTGAGATTAACACAGACTGTTATCATCACCACAGTGACGGGTATGACTCCAGGCCCACAGTCCTGAGATTAACACAGACTGTTATCATCACCACAGTGACGGGTATGAAGAGCCTTTTGATATCCTTTTATACCCAGTCATGATAGCATCACCTGCTTACCTGTGGAATGTTCCAAACAGGTGTTTTTTGAACTTCCCAGTCTTTTTTTGCCCGTCCCAACTTTTTTGAAACGTGTTGCAGGCATAAAATTCGGAAAATCTGTCCCACTCTCTCTCTCACTCCTGCAACCAACTCACACACATACACACCACTCTTTTATTTACAAAAATCAATAAAGTTCATAAGTAAAACATTAAATATCTTTTATTTGTACTGTTTTCAATTAAATATATGTAAAAGAACATTTACAAATCACTGTTTTCTGCTTTTATGTGCATTTTACATACTGTCCCAACTTTTTTGGAATTGGGGTTTGTACGTAATCTGCACGTAATTTCGGATTGTCCACTTTTTCCAGTGGAATATTTTGCAAGAAAGCATCGGTTAAATCCTGAGTGACATCCCGTCGCCGCTCAAGGCTGTTGCTTCCCCTGCTGGCAGATGATTCCCCCTCGGCGTTGATCTCAGACCTTAATCCATGTTTCTTCCTTTCTAAATGTCGATCTATTGTTATCATCTTGGAATTTATTGTTACATTTTATTGTTACATGTTCACTTTCCTTCCTTTGACTCTCTCCCCATATTAAATCAACTTTTTAAAAAAAATAAATGTCTCAATTAGACACTCCATTAGTCATTTGAAGTGCCTATTGGGACCCGTGGAGGATAGCCATTGAAATATAAGTTTAAATCCCTGCAGGTCACCTGGTGGAGACAAACTGGTGGCCCTACTCATACTGTATGGGAAATAAATTAGGGAGATAAGTGCTTTATAATGTCATGTTGTACCTCTATTCCACAATGTGTTTAGTGAATTGATGACACTAAGATGAATTTGGGGTTAAACACACACAATCTGCTAGTAAATGGCTGTTAGGGACAGTTGGATTCATTGTAGTTTTTGTGGAAGTAAGTCCTTTGACTCCCTCCTCGTTAAATTCAATTTGAGATGGGTTTTTCGAGTGGAAGAATACTCAAGATAAAGATGAAGGAAATAGCAGAAGTATAATCTTTTATTAAATGGTCAAATGTTGATTCAACATGGGAAAACCACAAACCTACGCAGAGGATTCAGAATTCCCCGAACAATAACAAACATTAGTTTTTACAATATCATAACTCCTCCTTTACGTTGCTAATACACCAATGATATGTGGTAACACCTTTTCATAATATCTTATTTTATCCAATAACAAATTAGGCAAAACATTAATATGTTATATGACCTGTTCTTACCCTATGCACTTGGGGGCACTCTTGATCTATCAAATAAAATTGTTTGTGAACTCTCCTCCCACCTGTTCGGTCAGCACGATCTATAAGTACAACTCCTGCTTTGTTATGGAACACAGGAGGAAAACATTCCTGTTTTGACTGGTGTGCTAGATGCCCTCGTCCTTGCTGACAGAGAACTATCCTGCACCCTCTCACAACCCCCCATCTCAGTACTTTTCCACTAGATCTTGACTGTATTATTTAATTATTTATATATTTGCATATGAGGCTTTCTTGGGCCTACGGCTTACTTCCACATTTTCCTGACAAAACAGAACACAATTCTTATTTATGTAATCCGATCAAGATCTTGTGTGCATCCTTCAAAATCCTAGAATAGGATCTTTAGGGATCCTTAAGGATCATTTCTGGGTCCTAGAATGGCCTATCAAGCAAGATCCTACAAGATGCAAATACAGATCTTAACAAAGAACAACAATCCTAGTAGTTACCCGAAACAATCCCACCAATTAACTTAAAATCTTATGCAGGATCCTGTGTCTTCATAAAATTTCACTGGGATCTTGAGTCTCATCAGGATATTTGAGAGAGAATCCTGCCTGTAACCAGGATCTTGTCCTTAATTAGGATCCTTGGAAGATCTTTAAAGATCCTAAAGGATCCTGGGAAATTTTTTCTAGGGTCGGGAATGCATAATGCTCAACAAAAACAGCTTAATGAGCCTTTATGTACCTAAGTAATGCGCTAGAAACCCCAAAAATTGCACAGATGAAGACTAGCATGAGTACTTACAGTGCGCAGAAGTTATTTTATTAAAATTATTTTAAGAAAAATGCATTTTAAGCTTGTTAAACATGCCGGACAAGCACAAGGACAGATGAACACACTATTATTACTGTCAGAGACTTCAGTATTTTGTCCTTAGCTTGAGTAAGTGGATTGGGATCCATTAGAATATGATTTGTAAAAGCTGATAACTTAGTCCATACTGGCTACTTGTCCCAGTCAGATCTGAAAAATGGTGCTTGTAAATACAACAAATGCTTGCAGGACAAGGCCACAGAGTTGTCACTTAAAGCAATGAACGGTAACATAAATCTACGAACGTTTTTTCCTTTGGATTTATCACCCAAAACACACTTCATTAAAAACCTCATCAACCAGTGAAAATTAGTCTTCAGGAAAAAACAAGAACCTTTCCAGACTGTAAATGCTAAAATACTAATTATTGTGTTTAAAAAGCCAGATGGGCTGGTCCTAGCAGGTCAAAAACACAAGTGTAATAATTTGCGATAGCCCTCTGCATACAGCAGATGTCACTGTTGCCCAGAAGTAGCTATTGTCCTTGGGTGAAAATAAACCCATTCTGAAGCATGGATATTGTGTACTGCTATTGTGTGGTACATATAACATTATACGCATGAAAACTGGGTAGTACAAATAACATGGCAATAAAATAAAGAGAATGTCATTGAGTCTATTATCATCTTTTAAAGAATGTCAGCTAAAGCCAAGAATGAATATTTGACAGCAATTTCTATGACTCTTACTGTTAGTCACTCCCATTATCTTAAATAAGTAACAGTAACATATTGCAATTCATTGTACTCCCAAAACCAGCGACTTCCCCCAGAAGAATTTTGCCCTTAAAGACAAATACAGAAACACCCTTAATCCTAACCACAATCATTTTATGCAGAATGGACTGGACTGATTCAGGACTAGTGATTGGGCGCTGAATCTAAGCTAGCCTCCTAGCTCCGCCCTCTCCCATGGAAGGCACCAGTGAGCACAGAAAGAGGGGGGAGTTTGAGCTCTGATTTAATTACCAGTTTCTCCCCAGCCCCTCACTCAAACCTTGTTCATCAATAATGCATGGGCCCCTTGTTTCTCCCACCATAATTAATCCACCGTTA
>CM056379.1:11055644-11094473 GCA_029718625.1 Synaphobranchus kaupii
AATAACAATTTACACACAGAGATAATAGAATAACAGTTTACACACACAGAGAATAGAATAACAATTTACACACAGAGAGAATAGAATAACACTTTACACAGAGAAAATAGAATAACACTTTAAACACAGAGAAAATGGAATAACAATTTACACACAGAGAAAACTGCAGACAACTATATAGACAGAGATAACAGAATAACACTTTAAACACAGAGAGAATAGAATAACACTTTACACGAAGAGAGAATAGAATAACACTTTACACACAGAGAGACTAGAATAACAATTTACATACAGAGAGAATAGAATAACAATTTACACACAGAGAGAATAGAATAACACTTTACACACAGAGAGAATAGAATAACAATTTACACACAGAGAGAATAGAATAACACGTTACACACAGAGATAATAGAATAACACTTTACACACAGAGAGAATAGAATAACACTTTACACACAGAAAGCATAGAATAACACTTTACACACAGAGAGAATAGAATAACACTTTACACACAGAGAGACGATAATAACAATTTATACACAGAGAAAACTGCAGAAAACTATACACATAGAGATAATAGAATAACACTTTAAACACAGAGAGAACAGAATAACAATTTACACACAGAGAGAACAGAATAACACTTTACACACAGAGAGAATAGAATAACACTTTACACACAGAGAGAATAGAATAACACGTTACACACAGAGAGAATAGAATAACAATTTACACACAGAGAGAATAAAATATCACTTTACACACAGAGAGAATAGAATAACACTTTACACGAAGAGAGAATAGAATAACACTTTACACACAGAGAGACTAGAATAACAATTTACATACAGAGAGAATAGAATAACAATTTACACACAGAGAGAATAGAATAACACTTTACACACAGAGAGAATAGAATAACAATTTACACACAGAGAGAATAGAATAACACGTTACACACAGAGATAATAGAATAACACTTTACACACAGAGAGAACAGAATAACAATTTACACACAGAGAGAACAGAATAACACTTTACACACAGAGAGAATAGAATAACACTTTACACACAGAGAGAATAGAATAACACGTTACACACAGAGATAATAGAATAACACTTTACACACAGAGAGAACAGAATAACAATTTACACACAGAGAGAACAGAATAACACTTTACACACAGAGAGAATAGAATAACACTTTACACACAGAGAGAATAGAATAACACGTTACACACAGAGAGAATAGAATAACAATTTACACACAGAGAGAATAAAATATCACTTTACACACAGAGAGAATAGAATAACACTTTACACGAAGAGAGAATAGAATAACACTTTACACACAGAGAGACTAGAATAACAATTTACATACAGAGAGAATAGAATAACAATTTACACACAGAGAGAATAGAATAACACTTTACACACAGAGAAAATAGCAGAAAACTTTACACACAGAGTGAATAGAATAACACTTTAAACACAGAGAAAATGGAATAATAATTTACACACAGAGAGAATAGAATAACACTTTACACACAGAGAAAATAGCAGAAGACTTTACACACAAGAGAGAATAGAATAACAATTTACACACAGAGAGAATAGAATAGCACTTTACACACAGAGAGACTAGAATAACAATTTATACACAGAGAGACTAGAATAACAATTTACACACAGAGATAATAGAATAACACTTTACACACACAGAGAATAGAATAACAATTTACACACAGAGAGAATAGAATAACACTTTACACAGAGAAAATAGAATAACACTTTAAACACAGAGAAAATGGAATAACAATTTACACACAGAGAAAACTGCAGAAAACTATATACACAGAGATAACAGAATAACACTTTAAACACAGAGAGAATAGAATAACACTTTACACACAGAGAGAATAGAATAACACTTTACACAGAGAAAATAGAATAACACTTTAAACACAGAGAGAATAGAATAACAATTTACACACAGAGAGAACAGAATAACACTTTACACACAGAGAGAATAGAATAACAATTTACACACAGAGAGAATAGAATAACACGTTACACACAGAGATAATAGAATAACACTTTACACACAGAGAGAATAGAATAACACTTTACACAGAGAAAATAGAATAACACTTTAAACACAGAGAACAGAATAACAATTTACACACAGAGAAAACTGCAGAAAACTATACACATAGAGATAATAGAATAACACTTTAAACACAGAGAGAACAGAATAACAATTTACACACAGAGAGAACAGAATAACACTTTACACACAGAGAAAATAGCAGAAAACTTTACACACAAGAGAGAATAGAATAACAATTTACACACAGAGAGAATAGAATAGCACTTTACACACAGAGAGACTAGAATAACAATTTACACACAGAGAGAATAGAATAACAATTTACACAGAGATAACAGAATAACACTTTACACACAGAGAGAATAGAATAACACTTTACACAGAGAAAATAGAATAACACGTTACACACAGAGATAATAGAATAACACTTTACACACAGAGATAATAGAATAACAATTTACACACAGAGAGAATAGAATAACACTTTACACAGAGAAAATAGAATAACACTTTAAACACAGAGAGAATAGAATAACAATTTACACACAGAGAAAACTGCAGAAAACTATACACACAGAGATAATAGAATAACACTTTAAACAGAGAGAGAACAGAATAACAATTTACACACAGAGAGAACAGAATAACACTTTACACACAGAGAGAATAGAATAACACTTTACACACAGAGAAAATAGAAGAAAACTTTACACACAGAGAGAATAGAATAACACTTTAAACACAGAGAAAATGGAATAACACTACACACAGAGAAAATAGAATAACACTTTACACACAGAGAAGATAGAATAACATTTTAAACACAAACACACACACACACACACACACACACACACACACACACACACACGCACACACAGAGAATAGAATAACACTTTACACACAGAGAGCATAGAATAACACTTTACACAGAGAGAGAATAGTATAACACTTTACACACAGAGATAATAGAATAACACTTTACACACAGAGAGAATAGAATAAAAATGTACACAGAGAGAGAATAGAATAACACCTTACACATAGAGAAAATAGCATAACACCCACTCCTTTACAAAAACACACACTTCCTCCATCGCACACAGAGCGAGCTGCTCCTCCTCTCGTTCCGCACAAATTTTGATGCCAAACACAAACCGCCTCGCCTTCTGTATCCTCAGCACCACCACCTTCATTTGATTTATCGCCCACAAATAACACCGCACTAATTAGTCAAGTAATTAATTAATAGGCATTTGCATGTGTGCATGGGCAATTAGTAGGCTGGAGTGTGGATAGTACAGCTGGGTACTTGGGGCGGGCGGGGGGGGGGGGGGGGTAGAGCGGGGTGAGTAGGCAGATGTTTCGGGGGGGCAGAGAGAGTGGTCATATAAAGGTCATGTGACTGAAGTAGCTGGGGTAATGTTGCCCTCTACTGAGTAGGGAGGGATAAAATCCAGAAATAGTGGAAGATTATTTGAGGAGTTGAACTGGAGAATAACACAAACACCCCCATCCGGCCCAATTAGCCAGTAAAAACTTGCATGACCTAGCTGTCCTTATGTGGTTTCTGTACTGGTTTGCACAGCTTGAATTTATAGACAGCAGCCACCACTAGAGGGCACTATTAATTATGAATCATGTGCTGGTTGTCTTGATGAACTTATTATCCAGGAAAACAGCTGGATATAAAAGCACACAGACCAAGAGCATACTGTGGTATATCACACACACATACACAAACAGACACACCCACACACACAAACAGACACACATACACACACATGGCTCAACTGATATAGATGTAAATACCATCAAATTAAAGCTGACAGTCTGCACTTTAACCTCATATTCATTGTTTTATTTCAAATACAATGTGCTGGAGTACAGTGCCAAAAATTGTGTCACTGTCCAAATACATACACACTGCACTGTATGTATTTAGATTTACATTTAAATTTTAGGCATTTAGCTGACGCTCTTATCCAGAGCGACTTACAATTAGTGCACAAAGAAAAAGGCCTAAATTCGTAAATCACCAACATTCCAAGTAGCAATTACTGAGAGTGTAATGGTCGGGTCATAACACACCCGCGATAGGGAATCCTTTATCACAGGAATGAATATGTGGAAGGGAAGGTTCAATTTTAAAAAAAAGGACAGAATATTAAAGATTTGCAAGAAGGCAATGGGAATCAGGGGGAGAAGGAGAGGAGAGGTGAATAGATGCATTGTCATGTTACGCCGGAAGATACGGAGGGACACCGGTGTTCTAACTGAGATGGACAGGCTGTCCCACCATTGGGGGACCAGTAGGGAGAAGAACTGAGGCCGGGAGGAAGGCGACCAGGTGGTCACAGGGAGGGGAGAGCTAGGCGCCCAGTCGTAGCAGCAGAGTATGGGTTGGGGTGTAGGGCTGGACCAAGGCCTGAAGGAATAGGGGTGCGGCTCCTTTAGCATCCTTGTACGCCAACGCCACAGTTTTGAGGAGATACAAAACAGTTTTTTTGTAACTGAGCAATGCTATTGCTATTAAGTAAAAGAGTATGCAATAGTAAAACTATTTCTTTTCTTTTTTAAAGTACTGTAGCCTATATGCGTTGTGTATTTTTCCTTGACCAATAATATTCTCTACCCGTAATCCTGTCACTTCACACGAACCAAGCAACACCTTTATAGATGTTGCCCAGATCTGTCAGTGTGGCAAGGAGTATTTGGTGGTTAATGGTTAGTACACAGATGTTCACACTCATAGACACAAATACACACATGCATACACACTCATACAAACTCACACACATAAACACACATACAGACACTCACACACATAAACACACATATACAGTACCAGTCAAAAGCTTGGACACAGTTGATTGAATGTATCTTTCTCATTATCTTGGAGACAATTTGATCTAAAGGCTTATACATAAATGCCTGAATTTGCTTCTTAGACAAATATAAATAGTGAAGTTGATGCCTATGTATGAATTTATTTCCAAAACAAAAATTTAAATGCACCCCCAACAAGTTTTAATTTAGAAATTCACCGTTCCTACTGTGAAGCATGCCTACCACAGCATTCTGCAGTGACATGCCATCCCATCCAGCTTACACTTTAGTTGGGCCCTCATTTGATTTTCAACAGGACAATGACCCAAAACACACCTCCAGGCTGTGTAAGAGCTATTGGACAAAGAAGGAGAGTGGTGGAGTGCTGCATCAGATGACCTAATCTAACACCAAGCCTACACCTGAACCCAATAGAGATGGTTTGGGATGAGTTGGACCGGATAGTGAAGGAAAAGCAGCCAAGCGCTCAGCATATGTGGGAATTCCTTCAAGACTGTTGGAAAAGCATCCCAGGTGGCTACCTCATGAAGTTGGTTGAGAGAATGGCAAGAGTCCAAAGCTGGTATCAAGGCAAAGGGTGGCTACTTTGAAGACTCTAAAATATAAGATACATTTTGATTTGTTTAACACTTTTTTGGTCACTGCATAATTTCATTTATGTTATTTCATATTCTAAACTGTAAAAAATAAATAGTAAAAATAAAGAAAACCCCTTCTATGAGTAGGTGCGTCCAAACTTTTGACTGGTACTGTATGTGTGTACATTCTCAGCCATTAAGATCGTGAAGTTTGAATTGAAGAGCTTAATGTTGGTTTTGAGTGAGAGTTTCATTGATCTACAGACTGGTTAAAATTGCACAGGCGGGTCTGCTTCTATTTATACCTATACCTATACCTATATGCGGTGGTGGTAGAGATGTCTGCTTTCAGGAGCTCTGCTGTGATGGAGTCCGGACCCACTGCTTTATTGTGTTTTTGAGGATGTGATAGCCGCACGGATTTCTGATTTTCTTTATTTCCTTTGTATTTATGGGTAACTGTTGAGCTTGGAAGAAGCCTGGGTGAGTTTTGTGGGGGGTTCTTTGTTTAGTTTCCCTAAAGTGTTCAGGCCAGCGTTCTAATTGTTTATCCGTGCTGGTTAGGACATCCCCTTCACCGTTCTTCATTGGTTTCGATGGCGCTTGGTTCTTGCTAACCGGTTCTTTAGCTATTTTGAAGTGTCCAAATGTCTCCTCTTTTGGTCGCCACCTCTGCTCTGTTGTCAAAGAAGGTCATTTGGTCTCATCTGCTGCTTCTTTTTATTTATTCATGTACAGTATAACCTTGCACTGTTTCTGAAGTTTCTCTGCATTTTCTGCTTTGCTTCTAGTATGTTTCTCTTGATTTCCATTATTTCATCAATGAGATCCCAAGTTTTTGAAAATTTTGCTTGAGTGAGTCGTAGGACGTACGTATATGCATTCCAGCATCCAATCTTTAAAAATTTGCCTAGGCCCCAGAAGAGGTTTTGGCTTGGTAGCGTTCAACTGGGTTCGGCTCTCGGCATCATGAAGGTTGCATTGACGACGACGTCGTTCTGTTGCTTCGGCAAAGGATGAGTTTTCCTTGTGATGGTTTTAACGGCAGTTGTTTCCCAGTGCGGTGTTGTTGGCACCATGCCTAATCCCCAACCTGGAGGACCAGTTTGCTGTTGTTGGTCTAGACTCTCACCTGAAACTGGTCAGATATGGTTAGACCACCCCGATCGTCAATGGTTTCAGGGTCTTCGACACACTCAAGCCTCTCCACCATGGCGAGGTAACAGCAAAAGAATAGACATACAAATAAACACACTCATATACACACACTAACACATACTCACATACAGTATATACACACACTGACATGCAAATATACACACAAACAAAAACACATTCACATGTACAAACACACTTATATATGAACACGCATGAATACATTCTCAAACACATGCTCACTCACTCACATACATACACCCGCACACATAAACACATTCACAAACACTCACTTGCACACTTACAAACACACACACACACCCTGCATGCTTAAACACACTTGCATACCCAGGCACACATACAGTCAGAGAGGAACACCCACGGACGACTGTTGAATGTATGCATACATAACTGCAAACACATAGTCCCATTATACACATTGCGAAATCCAGTAAAAAAAAAAGAAGAAAAAAAAGGCAACGTGCTACCACTCCCCAAACAATGCGAAAAGCCCCTGATGGAACGAACCCCCGTTAGCCCCCGATTTAAACAGTGTTTCCGCTTGCATCGCCAGCGTCGCCCTTCGCCCTCATAGCTGGGTTAAATTATGCCGTCTCCGTTTGCCGCCTTTGCGTTGGCAAGGTGACCCAAATGCGGTAAAGCGCCCCTCTGCGCCGCCAAGGCGCGCTGCAGACAGCAGATTAGCTGATGCTGGAGCCTTTGAGTCTGGCTGGATGTTGACACAGTGCCATGGAAGAGGGCCCACCGCTGTCACCAGGGATTGCTGGATTATGGTCTCTGCTGGTGTGGCGTGGTAGCACACATGTCACGATCGTCGCGACCATGATACCACTGGTGGCATTGGTATGTGTAGTACAGGCTGAGCTGCCCTGGGATTGCTGCTATGGCCATAGCCTAGTGATAACATGAGAGGCACAAATCCTAATTTTAGTTTCGGTGATGTTCTTTCTTGAAAGGAATGTCTATGATGGCACCTTCACTTTAACTGCTGGGAAATGTGCTGTCATGTTGTTGATGATTATTGTTGTTGTTGTTGTTTTCCCGTTTGATGTACTGCCGTTTGATGCCCAGATAAGACCTGAACTGGCCCGGTCTGGCCTGTTGGAACCACCGAACTTGGAACAGGAATAAGTAGGCTAAGGGGGGTGAAAAGTCGTTCGTCATTCTGCGCGGCTGTGTTAGTTTATAATGCCGCCCGCGACTGCCTAATAATGCACCGTCTAAGACTTTTTGGCACCGGTGCCAACTCGCGCGCCGCCCCTCTGTGCCCCAGTGCTTCAGCAAGACCCGCAGCAACGTGCACCTGGGTCCCTCGCGCTCGCTGTGCAGGCAGGCTGGCTTCGCCTGCAAAACGCCCCCAGCGTCGCGCTCCGAAAACACCAGAGCTGCGACCCGCGCGCGAGCACCTCATTCATCTCCCAGCCTATCTGTCCGATCGATGCGTTCATCTACCAGTCTATTTAGCTACTTAATAATCTAACAATCTGTTCATCTGTTTATTTCTCTATCGATCTCCCTTTCGCGTTTCAGTGCCTTTACAACAATCCCATCCCTTCTGTCTAAATGCAATTGGGTTGCGTTGCTTTTCTCGTCAGACACGACATTATATTTCTGTATTTAATTAGATAAATAAATAAGTAAATAAATAAATAATGCTCGCTTGTGTTCTCGGGGCTCGAAGATGGCGCAACACAACACCCCTTACTCTTTTTCAATCCCTACCCTTTTCCCTATGACCCTTCTGTGAAATGAAGCAAGAGCCTTTTATACAAAGGCTATATACAATAACTGTTTTTGCTTTGGTCGAGTGGAACCATTTTTTGCCCTTCGTTTTCCTTCTGTTTCTCTCTTTCCCTCGTACTCTTTCTCTTTCTCTCTGTCTGGCTGTGTGAGCGCGAGCGAAGTGACAGATGGCGAGTCCCTCTTCCCTCGGGAAGGCAATCTCTCCGAATGCAGGCGCATGTCAATCACCGGCTCTCATGTGATGGCTCTTGCCAGTGACGTGCCAACCATATGGCCTGGCATCATAGCTGGTATGTAACCCTGCCTGGTAGCGATGCCACACTGTCTCAGCGCGCACGGATAGCACTCCCAAACAGACAGCCGCACCTATAGGAGTCTTCGCTCGAGGTCCCAGAAGATGGTTTAATCACTAACGCCTTCACCCCTAAAGAGCTCCCGCGGAGGTAAGTTGGATTATAAATAAATCGACAAATGATGAGGGGAAATCAGTAGAATCCGATAATGCAAATGCGACTTTAGACTAATTGTCCTCCAACATATTTGCATCTGTGTGCAAAGAATGAATGCATGTTTATTTATGTTTGCACCTTGATTAATTTCTGGAAATTATTACTGATTTTCCGTTTGGCTCCATGTCTCATTCCGTTATAGCCAATTCGTCCTTCAAGTTTTACACAGACAAGAGACGCGATCAGCATGCCCCGCGCTGCCTTTCTTAACAGGCGTACAATCTAATATGTCATGCTTTCTTGGCTCAGGAAACTGATAACCAGCAAAGACGAGGCGAACGATACCTCCGGATGTCTGAAGATGTGGGAATATTAGCTCTGTATTTTCTTCTTTTTCTGGGTTTTTATTTCACTCCATCGCAAGGTGCAAGCAATTAGTACCTCTTTGGCAGAGATTATTAGATTTAACGGAGGAGCAATGAAACGAGCCCCCGTTTGGTCGGACTGCTCAGTACTAAAGGGAAAAGAGATTAAATGTTTTTTTTTTTCACTTTGACATTAATTTCCCTGGCGATTCTTGTTTCTGGTACAGAATGAAGATTTATTGATAATGGTATTTGGGCACATATCTTGGAGACATAAAACAGTGTGTGCAATGCTATTGCTATTAAGTAAATAGCGAAACGATTTGTTTGCTTATAAATTAAAAGTAGCGTATATGCGTTGTGTATTTTTCTTTGACCGATAATATGCGCCAGCCCACTCTTGTTCGTGTGTCACTTCACACGGACCAAGCGATACCTTTATATTGGTGCTTAGAGAAAAAAATTCACCTTAATTTCATTTTATTTGATATGCATATTTAACGAGATATAAACGATTTAATATTTTATTGCTGAACTGAAAGCTTTCTGAAATTGCCAAGCGGTGCATCTTGAACACGTGTGATGTGCATTCAATTTTCTTGTAAAGTACGTACTTTGCGAATTAAAAGTTGTTGTTTTTTTTTGTTTGTTTCAACTGATCAAACCTCTTGTGCCTTAAATTTAAAAACTAGATTTAGCCCCTGGCATACCCCCGAGTCAAGTGGCGCACTGTTCTGTACCACACAGATTTCGTTCTACAAAACAACAAATATTCAGAACAGTCTTTGTATTCCAATTGGTATGTAATGGCTTATGTGGAATATATGAAGTGTATTCGAAATTATTTGTTAATTTTAAAATTGTTATATGATTAAAATACTCTACCTGTTTGATCAAAAGGTATACTTATTGAATATCAATGAAAATGTCTATAAAGTATTAATACAGTATCCAAAATATGTCCATCCATGTGTGTGTGTGTGTGTGTGTGTGTGTGTGTGTGTGTGTGTGTGTGTGTGTGTGTGTGTGTGTGCATATATGCAAAGCATACACAAATTTATGCTATGAACAGGACACACTGAACCCGCCACAACGTTCTCACGGTTACGTCAAAATTCTTAGGATTGTAAAGAATGAAAATCTATTTTACATTTGGCGCAGCATTTCCCTGAGACCACGGATACATATTATTATTATTATTATTATTATTATTATTATTATTATTATTATTAGATGTTTATTACAAACATATTTTGTAAAACAGTGGATTGTGGAATCTTGGTGAATAATAGGACCTCTTGCATCACGAAACAATACAAAATAATGTATTAGCACTGAAGCCGAATATTTAGATGTGCATTCCAAAAGTTCCTGAAGTTTTCCGAAAATATCGTCTGCGGGAAAAAGACAAATGCTGTCACATCCGAGATTTGGTGACATGAGATGAAGTAGGCCTCTTGCTTCCTCAGGTGTTACTTGGGCGCTTGCTTCACGAATCACGACTGCAGTTGCGTCGGGTATGCTACATAAAATCAAAACAACAGCACTACAAAATGGACGGATTTTATGTTTTCATTTAGTCATTTTACAACAGAACATCTCCAACTACCCATACGATTTTACCAACACGAACACAACAGATAAACAAAATAAGCCGTGTGTTATTTCTGGTCGAAGAATGTTGTATCTGTGTGAAGATGAACACAATCAGTCGAAGGTGGTTTAACTGAGGTGCGTTGGAATGCAGCCAGGTTTGGGGGAGACGGGCGGAAGGAGTGTGTGCGTGCGCGCGTGCGTGTTCGAGGGGGGGGGGGGGGGGCAACTTCACACAGACCCCCACGGGATCTGTAATGGGGCGCGCGCCACAGAGACCCGCTGTGAGGGGGCACAGGAGGGCACGCGGTTGACAGCAGGGAATTAAGAAGGAGACCCGTCTGGCTACGTCTGCCGCAATGCTACGAATATAAATATTTCAGTGTTCTTGTGTTAAAAAAAATATTTTAATTCAATCATGTTCATCATGTAGGCCTATACATTGACACCATGTTTTTTGCGATTTTCTTCACACGTTTATATTTTATCCTAATCACAGGCAAGCTGAACAGCACTTAAACCATACGGGATGTGATTTCTAAAATAAATGATGCCTTCAGATTAATTTATCTGACCAAAATAGAGGGAGCTATTATTGTTATTTTTAAAATAGGGCATGTCTTTAATTCTGTATTAATAACTACATGCAAAAATGTATACATTTCTTGCAAAGCACTGAAACTGTCATGTGGCTGCAACCCTTGAACGCATTAACAGATTCGTCTCTAAATTTGTTTTATGTGTATTCCAGAGCCGTTATGTTGACGAGGCTATTCAGCGACCCCTCTCTGTTGCCTGACGTACAGAAATACGCAGGCTGGGCGGATGACAGTGAAAGTGAAGACTCCAAGACCAAGGACGATGAGCAAGACCACTGCCGCTTGGGCGAGGACGACTTGGAAGACGGGGAGCTAGGGGGGGTCAGCAGTCGCGCCCACTCAGACATTGCCGCTGAGGACGATGAAGACGATGACGGCGAGGAAGAGGATGGGGATGACGATATGGAAGGAGACAGACCCAAAAAGCGGGGTCCGAAGAAGCGTAAAATGACGCCGGCGCGTGCGGAACGTTCCAAGGTGCGACGTCAGAAGGCCAACCAGCGCGAGAGAACGCGCATGCACGACTTAAACTCAGCGCTCGATAACCTGCGCAAAGTGGTTCCCTGCTATTCTAAAACGCAAAAGCTCTCCAAGATAGAGACTCTGCGACTGGCTAAGAACTACATATGGGCCTTGTCTGAGATCCTTCGCGCTGGGAAAAGACCAGATGTGGTAGCCTACGTGCAGACTCTGTGTAAAGGCCTCTCCCAACCAACTACCAACCTTGTGGCTGGTTGTCTGCAACTAAACTCCCGGAACTTCTTAACGGAGCAGTGCCAAGATGGGGGCCGTTTCCACGGGCCGAACTCGTTCTCCATGCACCCCTATCCGTATCAGTGCCCGCGCCTGCCCAGCCCGCATTGCCAGTCCGGCTCTAACTCGCATTCCTTAAGGAACCACGGGTACTGCTCAGCGTATGACTCGGTCTACACAGGGAGTGCCTCTCCAGAATACAACAGCCCAGAGTATGAGGGACCCTTAAGCCCGCCCGTGTGCATCAACGGAAACTTTTCTCTAAAACAGGACTCCGCCTCGCCGGACGCCGAGAAAAGCTATCACTACTCTATGCATTACTCAGCTCTGCCCAGTTCCCGTCCTGCCGCTACCCACAATCTCGTGTTCGGGTCGTCAGGAGGGCGAGGCGGCGTCCACTCCGAAAACGCCCTGCCATACCACGACATGCACTTACACCACGACAGGGCACCCATGTACGAAGAACTGAATGCCTTTTTCCACAACTGAGATTAAACCAGCAGACCCCAATACTATAGCCCTATTTTGTCTCATTTCCAATAACGACTATCATAGACCAGGTGCACTGTACTGTTATCCCCAACCCGTTATGCTTGCACCGCTGTACACTTAACCTGATATGACATAACGATGGAGCGAGAAACCCTACGTCATAAGATTCCGTTCTTCTTTTATTTGGTCATATTTTGTCAATCTCAAAAAACATTGTGGAAAAAGTGGCATTGTGTCAACGATGTAGCGCTCTCTGTTCCAATGAGTGAAACATAAAGCAGATTTAAACACAACGTTCAAATAACAGAAGAAACACGTATAAATTATTTTATTCATTTCTAATATCACTCATTTTAAAATGGCGTGGTGTTCATAAATAGCACATTCCAATTCAACCGTGATTGGAAAACCAGTGTCGAGTTAATGGTAAAAGGCGAATTCACCAAGACAACAAAAAAGCAATAATCTAATATCAATTACTGTTACATCTATGCAAGATATGTAAAAGGGTTTAAGTTGCTAAGAATCTATATCCTTACCGACCAGTATACATACTATTTTTCAATGTCAAATTTAACTTTTCCCCCCACAAACCAACAAGGAGAATCGCACATACAAGGGTATATTGTTTTGGAGAGGGTAAAGGCTTTTTGGGTTTGTGTTTGTCAATCCTTAGTATTTAGCGAAAATAAATGTTTTGTACTTCACAGTGTGAGTACTTTCCCGCTGTTGATATTGCAGAGTATTCGAAGTCGTTACAGTATTTCCTATAATTGCACACATCTCTCCGTGATATCTATACTGTGTGGGCCATAATTTAAGGTCATAACATATGCTGCAATTAAGTTTTTTACCCATGCACGCAAAGAAGCGACTTACATGGGGTTGTTTGTTTTATGTAGTCTAATTTACCATTACCAATGTATTTTAATGTAATTTAAATTTACATCAAAACATTTTATTAATGTGAACGTATGACACCACATCAGCTGTAGCGTGGTTCGTCTACTATTCACGTGTAAAAACATAGCAGTGCACTCATGTTCACTTTGTGATCAAATTTAGGATGATATCGTCACAGAAGAACAGTGTTAATTTGTGCGTTATTATCATCGGATTTTTACATAATCTGATAACATTAATACGATTGTTACAGGAGATTTAGGGTTACATCGTCAACCGATGTGTTGAAAAAGTGACGCAAAAAACTGCAAATCTATAAAACAAGCTCTATTGAAAAATCTGAAGAAAATGAAAATTAAACCGTCGATTTAAACACATGTCTCAGAGTAAATAAACAGTTAGATGAATTCATTCTGTTTTATCTGGCGAAATGTATAGATTGACATACTAACTGTGCGGTCCTGTTTGAATAAAGATGGATTTGGATTATTGAAACGTCTTTCAATGTTAATTTCTTGCATAAATGAAACCCGCTGGAGGAACAGACTCATGGGCATGTGTGATAGCCAGCCAAAAACTAAACAAAAACTAAAGTATTCCTAGTCCCCAAATTATTATTATTATTATTTCACAAAATTGTTAGAATCAATTGTATGTTAGATGTTAAATTGTCAATGGGTATGGCGTCTAGAAAGCACAAATATTACAAAGTTGACACACACAGCTTTTTCTTAGTCCGTGGTACGGACGCAAATTTTATTTCTCTATAAATCAGTAAAACAATCACACAAACACTCTGATAGTCATTTCCATGTGAAAAGAGTTTGCATGTAGTCCATGTTAATCTGTAATAGGCTTCATATATTTCGCATATAACACACTTAAATCGTAATTGAATTGTCCCCTTAGTTTCTTTTAAAGATCCCACATAGAACGGAATTGTAAATAGATTCTGAGATATTTAACACATAAAATTCCTTGCAGTTAAATTTCCTTTAATCCCATGTATTTTCTCAGAGCCTGAAAAACAAACGTTCCCGTGTCAGACCAGAAACCTTTCATATCTTAATTTATTCTCCTAATCCATTTTCGTACGCCAGTAAGGTTATTATTATTATTAGTGACAATCAGACCTTGCGTACTAACTAATGTGGAGGAAGCCGTATAGGTGCAGATGTACAAGCGGGTCTGATATGCGATTTTAGGAAGAAGAAACGTTGGAAGCGTTGGATTCATAGCAGTGAATGATGCCAACGTAATTACTCGTAAGATTCGTTTCCTGGTACTACAGTCAAAAATAATTATGAAAAATAAATAGGACAAAATAAATTTGGATTCATTGGACGATGAGGTGAATTCAACGTTTTAGCACTTCGGCCTGTGTTTAGGCTACGGCCTTTATTGCGCAGAGGAACGGGGTAATACCAGCAGGACGCCAAACAAGCGAACCTACACAGAATGGAAATGGACCACTCGGGAGCTTCAGAACCGGGTTCAGCCCTGAAAGTTTTCTGCACCTGAATGTGTTTGCCAGAATTGCTGGGATTTACCAAAGGCTGCATCGGGGTCTTTGTGAAATAATAATTTAAAAAAAAACTCAGCTGTGTGCTTCTTATGAACATACTTCACGAAGATGGGGAACAACAACAAGTGTTTTGGAATGTGTATGTTCTTGCAAGGTTGCAGTTCGACCATCCAACATACCTGCACGTACAGGTTCTGTTGCCATTTTCTGTGTTCAGCGCGCAGCAAGTTCTCTGTACCTTTGAGCACGTGCCAGAACATTCTTGGCTTCAAAGGTGGACTGGAATCTAACTAACACGAGGGTCGCTACATACGAGAGAGAAATGAATGGGCTTTGTAAATATATGCTGTTTTTGGAGAGAGAGAAAAAAAAAACAAAGAACGAAAGATCCGACAGTATCTTTTTGATGTTTAAGAAAAGTTCAGAATGACTAGAGCTTGAATTCGACATGTAGACTAAATCATTACAGACACTGTACACGACACACATATGGATCTACAAATGCCTCCGATATTTATATAAAGGAAACACATATTTACATTAGACATTTATTCCTCCGCCATGGATATTCCGCCATGTTGACATGGGTGGACAATATTTTGTGTGGGGGTGCAGATTTTGTTTAGCACCGAAGCAGATAACCATTCAGTTACAATTAAGAGTTTAAATATTTCTTGAAATTACTGCATATAAATATTTATGAATCTGAATGTACTACAATATTTTTTAGTGGTGCTGGGGGTATTTAATATTTTAACAGAGTAAGACACAAAGTCTTTATGTGTATTTGATTTGGTTAAATAGCACTTTAAAACCCCCTATATATTTCACTGCCGTCAAGGACAGAGGGTATTGACATATAGACGAAGCCATCTTTTCCAGGACTGGATCAATTACGTTACGTTTTTATGCACAGTATTCTTAAAATATTTACCTCTGTCTCTGTCAATTTTATTCTCATTTCTTTTGAATATTAATTCCAGTAGTATTGCATAACGTAGACTATGTGTAAATGTATTTCTTTCTAATTAAAATGGACAAAATAAATACACACGCACCAATAAAGCAAACAAGCATTTATTCCGTAACTTTTTCTGACAGCTTAAACTGTGAAATACTGCTGCTTTGTTTTGGGGCTACAACACTTTGTATGAAGGGAACATTCCTTGGCATAAATGATGTTTCAAAAAATTTGATTTTAATGTTTGAGTATTTTGTGCTCTGTGTGATGAATGCAATTACTTCAATAAATATCCATACTTTATTTATATTTCACAATATGTCGTCATTTATTTTCCAGCAAATTAGAAAAGGACCAAAAGGAGTATCCAAGTGACCAAAACACTGATTATGAATTATGAATATTGTTTCAAATGAAAGTTAATTAAATGTATTCAGTTGTACAGTATGTACTATCTGCACACCTTTACTGTCATCATACCTATGTGGGAAATTGATACTGAGTCTATGATTGTGTTAAACAGCGTAGGCTACCAAGCCAAAAAAAATTTATCTGTCGCAAATTCGACGTTTAACAATCAGATAAATAATAAAGTTTGTAACAATTTTAATGTTCCACGAAGACTACTATTTTATTTTACATGGTAGCACTTTTATTATGTTTTTGTGGGCGGAAAGACAGGAAATGACTAAGTAAAGTGACTCTCTGTTGGAAGTATGGACTTCAAAACTTGACTTTTGACCTTGAATATTGTCTAAAGAAATGTTAATCTAGTTTTCATATCAATTCATAGACTCATCATAGCTCAATGGTTTTTATTTTTTTCCAATTTTCATTTTTGTGACATTAAAAATTCAAGACAGTATCATTCAAATGTTACACTTAAAATGACAAACGACTTTGCATAGTCAAAAACACCATTTGATCAGATCAGAGGAATGACGCAGCTACGTTTTATATAAGGTCGTGTTGATTTTAGCAAGTTAGCACATTTTACGCCCACGTGTTAAAGTGAGAAATTAGAAAAACAAATAAATACAAATAAATTCAACGAATGACCTTGAAATATTTCTCCAAGAAAAATAAATTCTTATGCAAACGTGTGTATAAGTATTTGAGAAGGCCCACCTTAAAGCAAATAGGTCATACGTGTGATTAATGACAAAACAACAACGACGATGGTGATGAAAATATTGTTTACAAATAGTTTTATCAAATCAATTTTTTAATAAAACATCTCATTTCTTTTTACAAATAAAATGTACAGATGGATTATTCGAGGGAATTTAAGGAAATGCGATTAAATTACCCGATAGTAAGAACATTTTAAAAATGTATTTATTTCCAATATCATATAGCAAATTGCAGTGTATAGCATACTGGCTGCAACATAGAGTAAAGCAAAATTGCCTTCTTTTGTAGTATCCTAGGTTATATAAAGTTATTATTAAGATAACTGTTAATTATATTTGGCATAACATGTCGTCTTTAGAATATAATTTGAATATTGTAATCGCCTTCAAGCATATACGTAGCTACCCCTACTGAGGTTAAATTTTTAAATTTAATTGAAAAGTTTTTTTTCAAAAACACAAATATAATTTTGATAGGCACACGCATACACAAAGATACACACACACGCGCGCGCTTTAAGCGCCTTGCGGACACTTATAATACGAAGGACAGCAGTTGTCCTCCACACGTCCCCAGAGCCCGGATGAACCGTTGCCACCTCGACTCGGTTTGGAGCGCTGCCCCGGGACCCATATGGTCTGCAAACTGCCCAGGGTGCTATTAGCAGCGGACTGTCCGGCAGGGGACGGAATTGTGTTTATTTTTGCTTTAATTTAAAAAAATCTAGTTTAAATAAAAATAAAAAAATGTCCCCAAATCCATGTTCTGTTACTCATCTTTCATATCGTCTACTTTGTAACACATGACTCATTTTGGAGCTTAAGATTTCTCTGTAAATAAAATTATTATTTGAACGACCGCTCAGAGACATAATGAGGACAACTGTGTTTCGAAGTTCAACGCTACACGAAGGCTCTACTATATAAATCCGTGAGGATTCATTAGCTTGGGTTTACTATAGACTACAGTATAGATTACGTTACCAATTACATTTTAGCAATGTAATTTGTACTCATTACGGGACTACCTTTCCAAGTAATCCGCCCAACATTGACTAGATAAGTCTCGTTTGCCTGTTTGATTAAAATAAATGACTATTTAGTTTGAATTTACACCCTGTTGCAGAAAGTATCATCTTGGCCAAAGAGAGCCCAAGAAGGTCATCCCTGCAGAGTAAACCGGTATCTGAGGGTGCATAGGTGGATTCCTCAACATCAGTGCCAGGCTTTAAAATTCAATCGATCGTTTGTTTATAAGTGCCATCGTTCTAATTACTCAGTTCAGTTCGAACATAAAGCCAATTTTAGTTGTCAATTGCAATTGCATATAGGCTACAACAACATATCACATGTATTTATTTAGGAACTTATGAATGAGGTTTTTTAAATTATGGTAGTATAAGATAAAATGTAACACCGTGCAACGCTGGAGGTATGGCCCCCTTTCACAGGCATTAAGACCAATTCTCAGAAGGCTCAAGAACGCGCCAGTAGTGAGACGAGTTTTGTTGCCAAGAGCCTGTAGTAAGGGACGCGCGCAAGTCAGCAGCACTGCGATGTGAATCCGTTTTGGAGTTCATGGTTTGGAGTTTTCTGTTGTGGCGTCTTGATACAAACACAAGAGACCACAATTTTACAAAATGCGAAAAAAAAGAATTCAGCAAACATTCAGAAAATGATTTGTAAATGTTTTCGCTATACTTTTAAGAGCGTCGTTAGAAAAGTTTTAGACAGTGGTTGGGAATTGAAGCGCAGGAGGTGGGGCGGGGATAAAGCAAGACTGTGGACAAGGCGAAGGCGCATCTATCAAAATATACCCCCATCCGGAATGAGGTGCGCGGCTTCCAGAGGCGGAAGTTGGCAGCTCTGGGTGGCGAACGTTGCCAAGTTGCTTAATGTCTCTGCACCAGCACGCGCTCTGGAGCAGACACTGCGTGCCAACTCGCCCAGCCAAAGTGGCGCTGTTGGGAGGAGCCTGTATTTCTTTCCTAATTCAGGGGCATCTGTTCATTATCCTCCAGATTTAAAGGAGAAGAGCTTCTGTGCCCCCCGCCCCAATTCACCAGAAAGAGCCCCTCACACGAGACGACCATAAGTGCAATATTTGTGATTTGGCTAAATTGCTGTGCAGAATAAAGTACGACCGTTGCATATTTTCACGAATATTAGTATTATTGTTTGCATTTTTGCAGGTCGAGACAACTTTGAATTAGTTATAATCGTGCTATTATTACAGTAAGATATTGAATATTGAGTATCTGGACGTTCGCCCTGTTCGCCTTCTGTGCCGCGTGAGTAAACTGCGCATTTTCAGTAATTTATTGCAGAATAGTAATTTATTGCAGAAGCATAGAAATAAAAGCTTCAGGTGAGGTTTCAGGACCATGGAGAGCTCCGTGTGGTCTGACGCCGTCATCTAAACCGCCAGACGCCGTAGACTCCAGGCAGGCATCAGTGGCCTATAATATTTCAAACACCGTGCATTAGCTATCAGTGGTTGGCTGAACCACAAGAGCATTAAATAAATAAAGTGGCGAAAACGAGGTTTCAAGCGTGAAAGTATGTCCATGTTTTACTAACACGTAACTATTCATGTCTCAGATGAGTATATAGGACAGAGTGAAGTGCATAATTTTTCCATAACAGTACGTTTATCTTTATTTGTTCTTTTAAGTATTTATGTATCGGACATCTGGCCATTTGAATAGTATCCTAATAATTATGAAATATAAATGATAATATGCAGCACCATCATGTAAAAAAACAACAGGGTGGTTTAACAGGAATTCATTTGCTATATTATAAGGATACAAAATTTAGAAGAATAATTACTAAAAGAACGTTAAAAGGCGCACGCACCTTCTGCGTTGTAGTACGCATCACATGTACTGACAGAGAATCATAAACATTGCTCTTCGTGGTATTAAGTAGTAGTACTGGCCGTGGTACTACTACTGATCATACTACCACTAGTACTAGTAGCCTAGTCAGAAACTCAAAGGGTTGTCTTTAACATTGGAATGTTTTAAATGTTTCCGTCCCCGGAGAAGTTTTCAAATCCAACGCAAATCCTTGTCTGCTTTCTCATGTTTCAGAAAAAGGTGATACATTGGTGAATGTATCTCACTGTTTAAATTAGCGGGCCCACTCTTTTCTTAGCAAAGTAGCTCATATGAATGGATAGGAACAGTTCGTAGGAGGTAACAGTTATGAAAGTGCGATTGTGAAAACGTCAAGACTAAGTATTTTCCCACTTAACTGGTGTTAATTGGAGATTAAACGGCCTTCAATATAATTATGGCATCAAATATTGGTATTAAATCAGCAAGGCAATATTAACAGTTTTACAGTTAACTTTAATAATATTAATCACAATCAACAGTTTAAAAGTACAGGTCTTCTAGACAGCGTGTCAGGAGTGGCCATACATTCATAAATTAAATGGGTGTTCAGCGTTCGTTCAGCAGTAAAGTAAATTAAAGCGTTTGCATTCGAACTATACGACATCTCCTAATACGACTACAACCGAACACCAGCAATTATACATGCAGTAATACACACAGGACGGTAAGCCTTATGCCGCAGTCCGCAGGGCAGCCAACGCTCCACCCTATATACATTTCCCCCCAACCCCAGGTCTAGGGTTAATTAAAGAAACAATAACAACAGCGGGATCAAGATAATGACGCACATTTGAAAATCATTAAAAAAATAGGCTAATACTAATGTTACAAATGGCAAACCAGTAACCTGGCAGTGGAGCCATGTGCTTTTCTAGTTAATCCGGATGGAAGATTTTTAAAAATAAATAAATATGGATAAAAGTCACACATGCACAAACAGACACATACGCGCGCGCGCGTTTTTAGAGAACTAAAGGAACGCACACAGGTGTAAGCCACAATAGGCAGCAGGAGACGGCGTGTCCAGTGAATGACATTGCTATTAAAACAGCGCAACCACATCCTATCACTTCACCATTTAAAAAATAATTTCATGATTTCTATTATGTTACGCAGATATTTCCACGTATTTAAATATTAACTGATTATATTTATTGATTATATATAGTGATTGCAGGATTATACTATGACGACATATTCAATAAAACAATTGACAGAATGCCATTATTTTATGGTAAACTTTATAAACTGAGAATATAATTCACAGATACGAAGCTGTTCACCCAAGAGCTCGCAAGACACAGCACACATCCCAGCACTAAAACAAACAAAATTTTCTCTCACACACACACAAATTACTGTCTATTTTTACAGCAGTACAAAATGAGAAATGGTTACTCATGGTAATACCCGAGTCATGTACCTTTCCCTTTCCCAGTAAATTATGGTGTTATTAAGTGTTACATGAATAATACGAATAATAATATTATAAAAATACATTTATTATTATTATTATTATAAAGTCAATATACAAAAACATTTTTTAAAGGAAATTTAAAAGAAGTCATAGGCCCTGGTAAAATCTGTCAGGTTACTCTTTTAAACTGTCTGAAACAGAAATTGCTGGTCTTCTCTTGCTATGAAACTGAACCCATCTTCATTTGAACCTGCTAGTGTAAATGCCTTAGGAACCTGTAGTTGGGCTGTAGGGGAGGCAGCCAGAGTTTGGGTAGGGTGTAGGGCCCTACACTGTGCGTCCTGGCTAGTCCTGTAGCACCACCCCCCCCATGCCCCCCCCCCCCCCCCCCTTCACCCAGTCACTGTGCCAGACTGTACACTGGCACCCTGATGCCAGCCAAGGGGCACGGCTGGCTCTGATTCACAATTCAGCTGAAATTCCACAACATCTGTTCATTATGGCTCAGTGCTGTTTCTCTGTACAGGGCAGGAGACAAGGTGGCTCAAATGGTGAATCTGCTGCTAATGCAACCGAATGGCATGACAGGGAGGAATGGCTGGAGCCAGAACAGCGAGGGGTGGGTGGGGGGGGGGGGGGGTGTGTCTCTATCTGCACTGATGTGAGGGCATGCACAACATCACCCTGCAGAAGCACAGCCCTCAATGCACAACATCACACTGCTGAAGCACAGCCCTCAACGCACAACATCACACTGCTGAAGCAGTCTCAATGCACAACATCACATCTGCACAGATGAGTGAGGGCATGCACAACATCACCCTGCAGAAGCACAGCCCTCAATGCACAACATCACACTGCTGAAGCACAGTATCAATGCACAACATCACACTGCTGAAGCACAGCCCTCAACGCACAACATCACACTGCAGAAGCACAGCCCTCAATGCACAACATCACACTGCAGAAGCCCAGCCCTCAATGCACAACATCACACTGCAGAAGCAGTCTCAATGCACAACATCACACTGCAGAAGCACAGTATCAATGCACAAGATCACACTGCAGAAGCAGTCTCAATGCACAACATCACACTGCTGAAGCACAGCCCTCAATGCACAACATCACACTGCAGAAGCCCAGCCCTCAATGCACAACATCACACTGCAGAAGCCCAGCCTTCAATGCACAACATCACACTGCTGAAGCACAGCCCTCAATGCACAACATCACACTGCAGAAGCACAGCCCTCAATGCACAACATCACACTGCAGAAGCACAGTCTCAATGCACATCACACTGCAGAAGCACAGTCTCAATGCACATCACACTACAGAAGCACAGTCTCAATGCACAACATCACACTGCAGAAGCACAGTATCAATGCACAACATCACACTGCAGAAGCCCAGCCCTCAATGCACAACATCACACTGCAGAAGCCCAGCCTTCAATGCACAACATCACACTGCTGAAGCACAGCCCTCAATGCACAACATCACACTGCAGAAGCACAGTATCAATGCACAAGATCACACTGCAGAAGGACAGTCTCAATGCACAACATCACACTGCAGAAGCACAGTATCAATGCACAAGATCACACTGCTGAAGCACAGCCCTCAATGCACAACATCACACTGCAGAAGCCCAGCCCTCAATGCACAACATCACACTGCAGAAGCCCAGCCTTCAATGCACAACATCACACTGCAGAAGCACAGCCCTCAATGCACAACATCACACTGCAGAAGCCCAGCCTTCAATGCACAACATCACACTGCAGAAGCCCAGCCCACAATGCACAACATCACACTGCAGAAGCACAGCCCTCAATGCACAACATCACACTGCAGAAGCCCAGCCCACAATGCACAACATCACACTGCAGAAGCACAGCCCTCAATGCACAACATCACACTGCAGAAGCACAGTCTCAATGCACAACATCACCCTGCAGAAGCACAGCTCTCAATGCACATCACACTGCAGAATTTACTGCTCACCTAAAACATCACACTGCAACACAGTAAAATATTCAGTGTTAAATCAACTCTTACAGAGTATATATGGTCTCAATTGGACTCATATGAACTCTGTTAGAGTCAAATGAACACTGAAGATTTTACTTTGAAAATGTACTGTATACAGTTTTTTTATCTGGCCATACAGACCAGTGACAGTTTTTGGCACTTTAACTAATTTGGATTTACCATAGAAAAGGGCCTAAATACATACTATACAATCAAGACACTGCAGTTATCTTCATTATTTATTTACTATATATTATATAAATATATCGCTTTGACAGTGAGAAGTATGTTATGTTGATCAGAAATATGAATTCCTATTTAAAAATGTCATAAATTCAATCCCTGAGGCAACATAATCTGAAAACCGTGCAAGGAGGCAAGTACTTTTCCTAAACCACTGTATAGAGCCCTGTTACTCAAATCAAGGTCATGGATGGCCGAGAACTGTTGTTTTTACATCCTTCCTTGGTAGTTAGGTGTGAAGACAGTTTGGCCAATCAGTAGCATTAATTGTTCTGGCATAAAAGAAAACCATGAACGGATTTGGACAAGAGGGCCAGATTTGAGTATCATTGAGTTTTCTTTCTCCCAGGTAATTAACTAAACAATTTGTGCTACTGACTGGTCAGACTGGCTTCACACCTAACTACCAGGTGAAGGGAGGATATAAAACCAGCAGTTCTCTAATCTCGAGGACCATGATTTGATTAACAGAGCTCTACAAATGTAAAGCTGAGATACAGCATTAAAGGGTAACTACACTCTAGATCACTTTTTTCCCCGCTGTAAACGTGTTGGTATGCCTACATTATAATGAAACTTATTCATGCATTCCGTTATTTCAACAATTCTGAAATAATATTGTATATCATAAGAAACTGGTAGAAAAGCGTCTTTATGCTGCCCCTAATGGTTGAAATTTCCTTTCTGCTCCCCACACTGCCCCCGCCCCAATCGTGATGTCAGAGTATCTCTTTGGAGGTACCTCTACGTCATATGGATAATTGTTGTCGCCCACAACGGAAACAGCCGGCACCTGATTGGCTAGACCCGCTACATTACTTTAGTTTCGCCTCCACATTTTTAAACCGGAACAACGTGGCATCCTGTTCAATTCTCTTATTCCACCTAAATAGTCCACTAAAATATGTTTCTGAAAATATTTGAGGTGAGAAATAGGCCATGCAGTTGCTGAATCTTGATTCATATTTGATGTGCAATGTCTAGTTTGACAGTTTTATCGGAGTTATACAAATTAATTTGTACAATGTACGTTAATTTATGCAAATGACGATGGACACAACTCCTCCACCCCCAACCCCTCTCCCTCGCTCACCCCACAAAGTATTTTTCTAAATTGTGTAGTAGGCGGAGACAGGCTGAGACAGTGGGTGTAGTTACTCTTTAAACCAAGCTAGAAGAGCCGGGGTCCTCAATCTCATCCAGAAAGGACCGGTGTGGGTTCAGGCTTTTGTTCCGAGTAGTTAGTTACACACCTGATTCTACTAATCAAGGTCCGTAGCAGGTCTAGTGGTTGATTAGTAGAATCAGGTGTGTGTAGCTGCTTGGTTGGAACAAAAGCCTGCACCCACACCGGCCCTTTCAGGATAAGATTAAGGATCCCTGTAGAAGATGATGAACCACAGGCCTGGCTTACAGAAGATGTACTGAAGCATTTCCTCTGAAGCTTATAGTACCATGGGGGGTTTTGAAGCTGATGACTGATGTTCAGGGTTACCTTTCTTCTTTAGACTGAGCTTTAAAATGGCTTTGTACACTGCCTGGCCAAAAAAAAAGTCACCGTTGCAACCATCATGCATAGTGCCCACTGTACAAGCCTCTGGAGGCAGTGTTATGATCTGGGGTTGCTTCAATTGGTCAGATCTAGGATCAGCAATGTTATGCAGCAATAAAATGAAGTCAGCTAAGTACCTGAATGTACTGAATGAGGTTATCCCATCAATAGGCATATGCCAGGATGACAATGCCAAGATTCATCCGGCTCAAATTGTGAAAGAGTGGTTCAGGGAGCATGAGGAACCATTTTCTCACATGAATTAGCCACACATTGATCCTGACCTTAACCCCATTGAAAGTCTTTGGGATGTGCTGGAGAAGACTTTACGGAGTGGTTCGACTCTCCCGTCATCAATACAAGATCTCGGCCAAAAATGAATGCAACTCTGGACAGATATAAATGTTGTGAAGTTGCGTAAGGTTGTCGAAACAATGCCACAACGAATGCACGCCGTAATCAAAGCTAAAGGCGGTCCAACTAAATATTTTTTTTGAACAAGCAGTGTAGTCTGTTAGCCACACGGTGCATCAGATTTTGCCTGTGTGTGTAAATTGGTGACCATATGTCCAGCATATATGGTTTAATTTGTCCTATTAAGGGAAAGTTTGGCTGAGTGACGGTACTTCAGTGCCTGCTACAGACAGCTGTCAGCAGGAGTGGAGGTATTTTGTAAATGTATCAGGCCTGTGAGTCCTGTGCTCTGACAGAGGCCTGGTTCATGAGGTTAAGTGTGTGTGCGTGTGCGTGTGTGTGCAGAGGGGGTGTAGAGGTTGTTGCTGGTCTGCACAGATGGTGTGTGTGTGAATTGGAGGGTGTGTGCATGTGTGGGGGAGGGCTCTGATGATGTCATGGTCACATGGGCAGCAGTAATTGGCCCCCATATTGGCTGGTTTGCAGTGCTGTGGGGCAGGCGGGGTCCCAGCTGGACCTGTCAGATGGCATGGCGTCCAGCTCATTGCCCTCCCTCACCGCCTCTCACTCCACTCGCCAATCCCTTCACCCCCACCCCCGCCTTCTCTCCTGTTTCCTCAGTCACTACACTGCTGCCTGCTACATCACCACCACCCAAATCACATGATCACACTGGGAGCAAAACACCACCCAGATCACCTGGGCTGCGTCCCAATATTCTTCACTCCCCACCTCCTTTCCTCCACTCCCCCACTACCACTCCTCTCCTACCCAGAAGTATGCAAAACTGCCTGAACGTTTCAAGTACAAGTATTTACATGTACAGTTACAATGTACATGCCATTGTGGTTTGCGTCAAGACATTAATTAATATTTAACCATTAAGATGTAATCAGCAACATTAGATTAAAACACAAAGATCCGTTTCCGGGACACGGGGGAGAGGAGGTGGTTGTCGAGGAAAGAAGGGTGCATTTTTCAAGTATTGGGACACACCCCTGATCACACAATCATACTGGGCACTGTGGAAAATTTTCAGTACCACGTCACCTGACTTGGTTTTACCTGCAAAACACAAACAGGAACCAGACATGAGCATTTGGAGAGGAGTGTATCTTCCCATGTGGCTAATCTGGCATGAAAAAGTGTTGAATAAATGATAAAGTCACATGATCCAGGCCTCTGTGTTCTGTGAAACTATGACCACAGATATAAAATACCCATCGTATCAAATCTGGGATTCACCTAAGCTGTGCTCTGAAAGAACCTGGCCAGGACTCCAATGTCCAGTCTAGATCTCCTGCATATGTCCGGACGCACACGCATGCACGCACGCACGCACACATGCACACACACACAAACACACATGCACGCACGCACGCACGCGCACGCACACACACACACACACACACACACACAAACACACACACGCACGCACGCACGCACACAAACACGCACGCACGCACACAGGCACGCACACAAACACACACGCACACACACACACATGCACGCACGCACACACACACACACATGCGCACACACAAACACACACGCACGCACGCACACACACAAACACACGCACACACAAACACACACACGCATGCACGCACGCACACACACACGCATGCACGCACGCACAAACACACGCACGCACGCACGCACACACACACACACACACGCACGCACGCACGCACACACACATGCATGCACACACGCGCACACACGCGCACGCACGCACAAACACACGCACACACTCTCACACAAACACATGCACACTCACATACACACGCACGCACACACACGCACACACACAAACACACGCGCGCACACATGCACGCGCACACGCACACACAAACACACGCACACACACACGCACGCACACACACACACGCACACGCACGCACACACTCACACACGCACACACACGCACGCACGCACGCACGCACGCACACACAAACACACACGCACACACGCACACACACACACACACACGTGCAGCAGGATATTTATATTGCGGTCTGGTTAAAAGACTGGGAGCAACCTGTATCACACAGGAAATGCGCACACAGAAATACATATGTGAATTACATGCATTTTAAACACCCTCCATCCTTGTCAAATGCCCCATTCTTTCCCAGAGTCTCCTGGGTAGACCAGGCTGAGCTGCCAGAACCACAACCAGAGCATTTTGCCAAACGAGGGGACACACAGAGGTGTGTTTGTATGTGTGTTCATGCATTTACTAATTCATGTGTATTGCACACATTTGTAAGTGCACACAGATACAAGATATGTGTGTGTGTGTGTGTGTGTGTGTACTTGTGATTTGCGGCTGTGTCTTTGTGCTGTGTACGTGTGCACATGTGAATCAGTGAGGAAGGGGGAGACGTGTATGTGTGTGTGTGTGTGTGTGTGTGTGTGTGTGGGGGGGGGGGGGGGGGGGGGGGGTGTTTAGTATGCGTTTAAATGCAGTGACATCTGCTCATTACAACTGGAGTATGTTTATTTTTATACAGCCGGCAACAACCAGAGATAAACTAGCATCACAGGGACACAATACCGGACTATATCAGGCTGTACACCAGTTTGTCTCAGGCTGTACGCCAAATTAAATGTTTAAAGCAAAGGACAGCAAGAAAGAATGAGAGAGAAAAAACAAATAAAGTAGATTGCATACAGAAAAAGAGGCATAGAGTCAAAGGAATATTGACTTGAGTACAGAACAGACAAATAAATAGAAAACATACAGTAGGTGCAAAAATGATTAGAAGGAGAAAGTGTAATCAAAACCAAACAGAACAGAACTGAATTATTACTGAAAAACATACATATGTTTGATGCATCTGGACAGGGGGATACGCAATCTGTACATTGTCGTCTGCATTACATCACATGCCACATGTCGAACTCATTATACGCTCCCTCTCTTTCACACACACACACACACACACACACACACACACACACACACACACACACACACACACACACACACACAAACATGACATATTTTAATTTGCTTAAATGTGATCACACATTTCTACGCAGCGATGCGTTTATGTGATGATCAGAATTAAAATGATACAAGTGAAAAGCTTGAATTGTGCGGTGCGATCAGAGCCAGAGTTTAAGCTGAAAACACAGGCATGATCACTTTGACTCTTCTAAACGCACACGGTGACATTCGCCTCCTCGATCACGTTGCATTTTCCCAGTTTTAGACGAGTGGAAGTGCAAGACAGGAAATGGGAAAGAATCCGACCACACGACGGTG
Organism: Synaphobranchus kaupii; assembly: GCA_029718625.1. Lineage (NCBI taxonomy): Eukaryota > Metazoa > Chordata > Actinopteri > Anguilliformes > Synaphobranchidae > Synaphobranchus > Synaphobranchus kaupii. Next base: position 11,084,718 of record CM056379.1, read on the forward strand.
ACCAATAATGATACACTGTGTCCTGAGGTCGCACAAACGGGGCTTGGACATTTAAAAAATAAAAAACTGATGTGTATCACCGTTACTGTGGGCTAAGCTTGTATTTCAGCCAGATTCCATTGGGTTGTTAAGCGCCTGGGCTGAGACGGATCTCATTGGATAAAAGCTGCCTGCTGCATGTGCATGCTGCTACGCCCCCGCAGGTTTCCATGGCGCACGTGTGTGGCTCCCGCCCGGCCCTGTTAATCCCAGCGGCGTGTGCGCTGTGGCTGGCCGCAACAGACGATCAAGAAAGAGAGGCGTCCCCTGGGGCCCTGGGCTCTCTCTCTCTCCCCTCCCTCCTTCTCTCCTTCCCTCCCACGCTCTCTCTCTCTCTGTCCTTGTTTCTAACAAGCGCCCCCCGCACCCACCCCCAAAACATATCCATCCACGCCTCCAGCCCCCCCACCCCCTTACCCTCCTCCCCTGGGAACACCACTCTGCTCTGGAATCTCACTCAGGAGGAAGAATCTCACCGCGGGCGTTCAACATGTCACCGGCGTCTGACTGCCACTCTAACAGGGGAGGGTGGGGGGCTGGAGCACGGGGGAGTGTATGTGTGTGGCTGGTGCACACAATTGACAAAAGACTAGATCGGATATAAAAACATTTCATAAATAAATAATGCCAAAAAAATAGAAATAACCACACTTACTAACCATGCCTGAAACAACAAGTCCAAATCAACCAGGGTGAAAAGTAAAGGTGCTGTATAATCACAAAGCTACCTGCCACAGTCTGGGAGGCAGCAGTGACCCTGTTCATTTCATTAAATTTTACTGCTAGTATTATTTTATATTACTCTTTTATTAATGCTATTGCATCTATGTGAACAATATATGTGTCATCGCATTGCTTTTTTTTTACCGTTATGTTATATAATATGTGATGTAAATAAAGCATTTCAAACTGAAATTTAAAGGCATGAGCTACAGTTGAGAGAAAAGATGTCTAAATATAAGTATGTCTAAATATTTTACTGCATCCTTGAAAGGTTTTTCCAATTAGCACTATTTTACAGCTATAATCTCCTCTGCCATCTAGGGGAAGAGTTTCAAAATCCAGAATAGGTTTTTAAAGCAAGCAATTCCTGGAATGAAGGTACAACATCTACATTCCACCATTTAGCGGACGCTCTTACCCTGAGTGACACAGTTTACCTTTTACATACAATCAATTTAAACAGCTGGATATTTAGTTGAGAAATTTAGGTTAAGTACCCAGTTTAGGGGTACAACTGGCAGTCCCCAGTTTGTGACCTCAAAACCCTCTATCTAAGGCTGAAACCCCACAGAGAGCGTTGCGGAGTGGATTTCTCGGGCGATTACATGGCCTCCATTCATTTTCAATGAGAGGCGATTCCTCATGTCTGCAAGGCATGTTGGGATTGCTTGCGAAGCGGCCAGACGAGACGGGGAACGTGGCGCAATAACCAATCAGATTAAAGATCTGCTATGGAGGACCCGTTAATTACTGCTGTGTGGGGATTTCCCAAAGAATCCGATCGATATAATTTAACAAAACACTGTGTTTTAAAAATAGAACACGCCCACAAGTGACTGATTGTAGGAGGCGAGAGTGATGCCATGAGATTGTACCCCTTTCTGTGGGGTTTCAGCCTAATGCATCCACAATGTACCCAAAATTCCTTCAAAGACAAACTGAGCATTGGCAGGTCATTTGCTTCCTTTATTTAAGTGGTGTCCAATCATGTGCCATGGAGGGCCGAGAGTATGCAGGTTTTCATTCCAGCCAATCAGTACACCTGCTGATTTCACTAATTAGTTCCCTCCTCTCTGGTTCAAGGTGTGTTAATTATTGAGATCAGCAGGTGTAGAGATTGGTAGGAATGAAAACCTGCTTACTCTCGGCCGCCAACGCTCTGTTTGTCTTTGAAGGAATTCGACAGGCGGTGTCAAAGTATCAGTGGAGAGATATGACAACAGATCTGAGCTGCCAAATAAAGAGGCCTGTTACACAGAGACCTGAGTTCCATCCTGGTGAAAATGAAGGTACTCGCTTCAGGGAACTTACGTTGAAGAGATGCTTTTAATTAGACGGTTTTAGAACTATTTTTAAAAAAGCAGACAAACAAACATCCTTCCTTAACTGTCACTCGCAATTAGATGCAGGCGTTCGTTTATATCGTCATCGGCGCGGTTTTGGGAGTTCAGGAAGAAAAAATTGCGTGTATTTCCATTTAATTGTAAGTTAAGAGTTTATTGAATACAGGGCACAGTGTTCTCCTAATAGAGGCTGAGGAGGAAAGCAAACAGCTCCAAGAGAGCCCCGCTGTGCAGTTCAACAGCTTGGAAGAAGCAGAGAATCTGCACAGAAGGCCAAACCCCTCTCACTCAATTGGTGAGATTAAGAGATTACAGACCAAAGCGAGAAAATAAAGCTGGCTAATTCTCACCCAAAACAGGCACTCACACCTCCCTAGACTTTACACTGTAGGGATGATCATGCAGGATCAGAAGAGGCCGGGGTAGGCCCCACCCCCTCAGTATCCTCATCCAGTGAGCATTCTATCGCCCTCATGGAATAATGGGACATGGCAGACTCACTCATTTGAATGGTATGGGAAGACAGGAGGTCAAACAGTTCAAAATGCTTAACAAATCATTTAGATAAATCATTACTTGTATCCTAATGCATAAAAACTGAACAAACACATTTCATTGCATATTCGTATACTTATTCTCACTAAAAATATCAATAATGATATTAAAATGCAATGATTATATAAGTAAACATTAACTATAACAATAATATTGTCATTGACATCATCATCATAATAGCTGTGGCAGTAGTGGTTGTAGTAGTAGTAATTGGAATACAGGTGAGTTTAAAATCCAGCAATGAAAAATATGGAAACTATCAAGATATCTAGACTAAAACAGTTTTACCATACAAAACTGCAATATGCTCATCATCTTCAAATGTAGGAAACTCTCAGTGAAATAATCCACAAACACTGATGAACTGCATTACTGAATGCATGTAGTTCAAGCCAGTGTCTGTTCACTTACATGTGTGATGACCCAAGGTCTTCTGTGCCCCTCTGATTTTCTGCTGGCGGAGTTGCTTGTTCGTTTTTGCTTGGCTTTCAGGTGCGGTAGTGGCAGTGGTCAGGCGTGATCTTAATTTCTGGATTGACAACACCTGGCTGAGCGATTATAAGAAGTTTTCCACTAAGTCTCTCTCTCTCTCTGATCCTCGCCTTCATGCTACTGGGCGGCTGCGGCCGTATTTTTGCCTTTTGTTTTTAGTTTTCTTTTTTACTTACAACAACACTCGTTTACTGATCTCATTGTACATATACGTGCATTCATTCACACTCCATTTGCATTACACTTCACACCTCATAAGTATTCTCAGTTGGAGGTTTGTTTTTTCTTTGTATACGTGTTAGGTGTGGTTGTGAAACCACACCTTTTGTTACTCTCCGTACTGCTTATTATTCTGCCACTTTTAGAGAACCTATCTTCTCCTACACCATTCACACCATCAACACCATTCATACCTCATATTATACCTTTATACACCCTACAGGTTGCTATTACTTTTTACCTTTATACCATATACACTTTTTCAGATAACGGACCTTTTATCGTCAAAAAAATGAATGGGAGTCAATGAGCACATTTTGAAAACTGATGCAATAGAATGTGGATACACTGCTTATGACATCACAATGCCTTCCTCTACAACAGTGGTTCCCAACCCTGGTCCTGGAGTACCCCTGTGTATGCTGGTTTTCGTTCCAACCACAATTGCAATACCAGAATTTTAACAAGCTGTTAATTTTTCTTAATGAGGTGTTTTTAATGTTTAGAGGGATTATTTACGTTCTTAAGCCACATTATGTTAGTAATAGCTATGCATGCCATGAAGACTAAAAGTCCAAGATTCACATTGTGTTGTATTGTAAACAATTAAAAGGAGGTAAAAAATGTTTTAACTGATCAAATTAAAGACTGAGGTGAATCAATAGGCTCATAATTGGTGAAATTGTGGACACATGGCCAATAAAACTAACCGTTTGGTAAATAATGAAGAATTCAAAGACAAAGCAAATGATAACGAGCCAAACCTGCATTGTGTTAAGGAAAAAATTATGAAGGAACTTAAACTTGCATTCAATTACCTAATTAGGAGCCTAATCACCTGAGTTGTTACTTCTTCTTTGTAATTGTTTGCAATATAACACAATGAGCATAATGAACATGTGTTTTTTTCTTCTTCATGGCATGCATAGCTATTGCTAACATAACGTGGCTTAAGAGAGTAAAGAGTTTAAAGTGTTCTCTCTATACAATAAAAACACCTAACTAATTAAGAAAAAATAACAGCTTGTTAAAATTCTGGTATTGCAATTGTGGTTGGAACGAAAACCAGCATACACAGGGGGTCCCCAGGACCAGGGTTGGGAACCACTGCTCTACAACACTGTTATGACCCAACAGTAGTATCCCAGATGATTTGACATTACCTTTTTGTGCTTTCATCACAATTCATTACTTCTTTGTATCACTTCCATGTTCTTTAGACTACTTAGCTACCACAAAATACATCACCATATTTAAACACTTTCACCTTCTTTAGATCCCTTTATACCACATTACCACTTCATACCATTTCCACCTTTTATTTACCACCTCACACTATACCATATTACCATCTTTCTATACCATTTCCAGCAATTGATACCACTGCGAAACAACCACACTGACAATTTCTTTAGGAATTGTTAATCCAGTTTTTCTTGTAATAAAGTATTGTGGTATCTCATACTCTTCTCCATTTTGTGAAGATTGTAGCCGAACAATCATTATATATGCGTGGTTAATGCGATTCTAACAACTACTTCTTGTAGCTAGTTAGATCAAACAATGAGTAAAACCAGCAATGTAGCTAACTAGTTAATTACGAAGGCATTTAGCTACAATTTCAGCGAACAAATGATTTCACATAGTGTTTCCTGAATCTCCTAAGTGATGGTTATATACATGTTGTTGGGACCCCATGCACAGCTACAGTATATACTTTTTTGGAGCATAATAAAACAGCACAGTTAGTGATACAAGAAGTGTTCCTGAACACTGGAGTCAGTGGTGCTGTACACACAATAGAACACTTGAGTCAGTGGTTCTGTGCAAACAACAGAACACTGGAGTCAGTGGTTCTGTGCACAGAATAGAACACTGGAGTCAGTGGTTGTGTGCATACAATAGAACACTGTAGTCAGTGGTGCTGTACACACAATATAACACTGGAATCAGTGGTGCTGTGCACACATTAGAACACTGGAGTCAGTGGCGCTGTGCAAATGCTAAAACATGCAAAAACTTTCATTCACCTGAGATTGCATCAAATGTACATAATGTATTTAAATGTATTATTGAGGTTTGTTAAACATATCTACCCCAATGCATTTCCATGTATACTGAGAAAATTAGCAGTGCCTTAAAACTTTGCAAACATTTTAAATTACAAGTTGTATAAAAGGTGTGTACAATATTATTATTACACCTTTATCAATAGAAGTGACATCTCAGTGGACAAATGAAAAATACATTTGTGAAAGAACTGACTGGACATTTAGCCTACATATTGCACAGTTGGTATCAAAGTGGTACAATTCAATATTACAGTATTGACTTTTTATACAAGATATGCAAACACATGTTTCTATAACAAGATCTTGGACTTAAATTAAATATATGTGACTGAATATTTTTTTCAAATACCAGTGTGCTCTACTTCTGTTTCTCAACACGTATAAATTATATACAGAAAAAATAAAAGCACAACCCTCTGCACAATGCATTTTTTGTGAGGTGCCTGTTACAGCAAGACACAAATGAAATTTGTTATTATTTATTTTTATTTTTTTTAATAGAAGAAATTTGTGGCATTTTGTAGACTGCACAAGAAAAGTAAGAAAAAGACCTTGCTGCATTTAAAGCCGAGTTTAATGACAAGCTCAGATGTGAACAACACGTTTCACTATTGCTTCATCAGGTTCACTCCTTATATACTGTATATATATATATATATATATATATATATGCACAGACACTGGTTTGTGGCGGCCGTCTTTGTGACGGTGGAAGCAGAAAAGAGAGGGAGGGATGGAGGGTTAGGGAGTATGGGTGGATTTCCAGTCGGCAGAGAGAGGAAGACAATGTGAAGCTGGCGCAGTGTGTGTGGGTGCCAGGGGGAATGGCATGCCACATGGTGCCCCTGTGTGGAGGCTAGCCGGGGGGAGGGAGTGTGTGTGGAAGGGGGGGGGGCGGGGGGGGTGGGGGGGGGGGGGGGGGGGGGGTGAGAAGGGGAGGGGGGAGACGTGTTTGCATCTTAAATTCCACAACATCTGTTCAGTGGCGAGCTGTCGTATATGCCCGGTTGTTGCAGGCGCTTTAATTAGGAATAGATTGAGATTCATTTTTAACAATAACCCAGGTACTCCGCTGGCCTTAACGGCACACAGCACACAAAACGCCCTGCTCAAACCAATTATGTGCGAATAAGGATCTGGAGCAACTGCCCGGACATAGCAGACTCTGCCACATACCCACGCACAGCCCTTTTGGCACGTTTGAGCCGAGCCTGAGCTTTTGCGCCTGTCCAAATGTGATCCGAGTTGACGAGACCCGATCCAGAAATGGCCGGATTTCATTTCTGGAGGTGGCACGATTATAATCGAGCTGGACGCTGGCAGTTACGTCAACAATGGTCACTTTGGAATTTTGTCATGAGGACATGCCAGTAAACCTCGGATTAATGCAAGCAGCCCACTGAACAAAGAAATTCATAAAACTCAACAGCTTAGCTAACAGGACCATGGCAAAGAGAAATAGACCCCTATGCAATGACTAAAATCTGCCATTTTCTAACCATGGCAATATTTATCCCTGATTAATCTTGAACTTAACTGATAATTTATTCCACATTAATCTCAAATTGAACCGATCATTTATTCCTTTCAAGTAAGCAACACCTGTATTGCTAAACACAAAACAAACATTATGCTTTAGCAGTAATATCCAAGCTTTATTTTGTGTGGTAAATATTCTCAACGCTGCATGACTGTGTCACCGAATGCACTCCTCTTTCAAAGAAAAAACCAAAACACCAGCTCCTGGAAGCCCGTCATGTTTGAATCCATCTAAAAAGCCAGTGGTAAAGACATTTTCACCAAACTTTCAACAACTGTATTTATTAACGTTCAACCATAACATTGGAACCCCATACATAATAAAATAATTGGCACTAACTGAGCAATATTGTTACAATACAATGTTCCAAAACTTTTAAAAATATTTAAATTATGCCGAAAAAAGGTCACATTTTGGCACAAAAAATTCCTTTTCTAGCATGTAAACGAGGGGCGTGTGTGATAAACAATACAGAAACTCACAGTAGTTTTATTTGGAAATTTAAAAAACACTCGAACAATTAGAATGATTAGAAAAAAGTAGAATGGATACAATTAAAATTTAACACTACAATCCAATTTGTAATTTTTTCAATCTAAAATTCCCATTCATTCAAATCATTAGGTCTTACTGTCATGTAAAAATTAAATCATTAATTCCATTTCTATCAAATTATACAATGTACTTATTGTTATCTACACATACAGTACCATCTCTCCATATCAACAAATATCAATAATTTTATGTAAATATTGTATCAATTTAAATTAAGAGCCTGTATAAAAGGTACAATAAGGGTAACAGTCACCTGAACTGTATTTAGATATTACTTTGTGTTTGTATGTGTATATAATACAATGTTCATTCATACAGTGCCACATGTTTTCACTTAGCCAGATCAGGCCAAAACAATTAAATTAGCAATGCTAAGGGGGCAATATCAATTACAAACCCCAATTCCAAAAAGGTTTGGACAGTATGTAAAATGTGATTTCAGTTGTGTATTTTTGGAACTGGATAGAGCTCATCAAGAGCTTTCATTTGATATATAGAACTCATTTTCACCCAAAATGCCACTTCCGCCCCTTCCCCCCTTTTCCACCACCCACTGCCTCCATATTGAACCACACATAACACCACCCACTACCTCCATACTGAACCACACCTAACACCACCCACTGCCTCCATACTGAACCACACATAACACCCCCTACTGCCTCAACACTGAACCACACCTAACACCACCCACTGCCTCCATACTGAACCACACCTAACACCCCCTACTGCCTCAACACTGAACCACACATAACACCACCCACTGCCTCCATACTGAAACCACACCTAACACCACCCACTGCCTCCATACTGAACCACTCCTAACACCCCCTACTACCTCAACACTGAACCACACAATAACACCCACCCCACTGCCTCCATACTGAACCACACATAACAACCACCCACTGCCTCCATACTGAACCCACACCTAACACCACCCACTGCCTCCATACTGAACCACACATAACACCCCCTACTGCCTTCAACACTGAACCACACATAACACCACCCCACTGCCTCCATACTGAACCAAACCTAAACACCACCCACTGCCTCCATACTGAACCAAACCTAACACCACCCCACTGCCTCAACACTGAACCACACATAACACCACCCCACTGCCACCATACTGAACCACACCTAACTTAACCAACCCACTGCCTCCATACTGAACCAAAACCTAACACCACCCACTGTCCTCCATACTGAAACCACACCTAACACCCACCCACTGCCTCCATACTGAACCACCCCTAACACCACCCACTGCCTCCATACTGAACCACACCTAACACCACCCACTGCCTCCATACTGAACCACTCCTAATACCCCCTACTGCCTCAACACTGAACCACACATAACACCACCCACTGCCTTCATACTGAACCAAACCTAACACCACCCACTGCCTCCATACTGAACCAAACCTAAACACCACCCACTGCCTCAACACTGAACCACACATAACACCACCCCACTGCCTCCATACTGAACCACATCTAACACCACCCCACTGCCTCCATACTGAACCAAACCTAACACCACCCACTGCCTCAACACCGAAACCACACATAACACCACCCCACTGCCCTCCATACTGAACCACACCTAACACCACCCACTTGCCTCCATACTGAACCACACCTAACACCACCCACTGCCTCCATACTGAAAACCACACCAAACATCACCCACTGCCTCCATACTGAACCACACCTAACACCACCTACTGCCTCAACACTGAGCCACACATGACACCACCCACTGCCTCAACACTGAACCACACCTAACACCACCTACTGCCTCAACACTGAGCCACACATGACACCACCCACTGCCCTCAACACTGAACCACACCTAACACCACCCACTGCCTCAACACTGAACCACACCCTAACACCACCCACTGCCTCAACACTGAACCACCACCTAACACCACCCACTGCCTCCATACTGAACCACACCTAACACCACCCACTGCCTCAACACTGAAACCACACCTAACACCACCCACTGCCTCAACACTGAACCACACCTACACACCACCCACTGCCTCAACACTGAACCACACCTAACATTACCCACTGCCTCAACACTTAACCACACCTAACATCACTCACTACCTCAACACTGAACCACAACGAATGAAGCATGATCCTTCAAGCCAGCACAAGGCATGGTTAGGATTGAACTGAAAGCCTCTATCATTTC
>CM056379.1:11094973-11206047 GCA_029718625.1 Synaphobranchus kaupii
ATGATCCATAGTTCAGGTGGTGCTGTTCATTGTATTTCATTAGACATTAAATACAGCTCATCTACAAACTCTTTTAATGTAATTGTGGGCTATCGCTAATAGGAGAAATGTTATCATTCTCGTCAGTAGTAGTATGGTTGCGCGAATGTCTGCATGCATTTATTTGGAATGCATGTACTATTCTGTATGCATGTCTCTCTCGATGTCATTATCTTCATGCATTACTCATCATTAGTTAGCTACCAAAAATAAGTGATATCTGAACAAAAACGTCTCCGACGTAAAAAAAGCCAAGTTACTCACACATAGCCTACAGTGCGCTGTCTATAAGTCCTTAATTCCAACTTGCAAAAACTAGGCCTGCCTTTAAAAGTATTGATATCAAAAATTTTATGCCAAGTTGCATTAAATAATTTAGGAAAGTTTGGATAGCATTGCTTTGGAATAGAGCTAGTTTATTTAGTGTGAGCTACGATAGGCAATATTGTTAGTTGTAACTTGGCCACATTTTGATATCAATACTTTTAAAGGCAGGCCTAGTTTTTGCAAGTTGGAATTAAGGACTTAAAGACAGCGCTATGTGTGAGTAACTTGGCTTTTTTTTTACGTCGGAGATGTTTTTGTTCAGATGTTCTATACCAGTGTAATTTACATCTGAATCTAGTCTCACCCCCCAATTCCCATAGAGATCCATTCACATGCAGAAAGGTTATAGTATCGCTTGTGACAGTACCTGAAAATAAGATATCGAGAGTAGGCTATGTCTTTTCTTAGTAAATTACTTTAAAAAGGTAGATCCTGTTAAATGACATGGAAGCCAAACGAGTGGGGCAACGCCAGAGATGGTTAAATACTGAGAGACTGCACTGAAGGGAAATGGGGAAACCCTGTCCTGAACACAACAGGTTGCGTTACATTGTGCTGATATCTCCCTTGAATAATGTCTATTATCTTCCACGAGATACTACAATATACATAAACTAGTATATATTTTATTTTGTTTTGCTTCTCAAGTTAGCAAGAGAGATAACATTAGTTTAGTTGCGGCTAAGATGTTTTATAGCTAGCTTGCTAGCTAAAGTTGTACAAAGTTGTTACATTAGCTTATGCAAAATGAATATTGTAACACAGTCGAGAGCTTGCCTCACTTGATGCTTGAACAATATATCCATTAGAGTGTAGGCTACCACAGAGGGTTTCACTTTCACAAACATACTAACCACGTCTAATCTCCTCAGAATCGTGAGGAGATACAGCCTCTGTCTCGGAGATGCAATCGTGTATTTGTGTGGGGAGGGGCAGTGAGTAGAGTGATGAGAGTCAGGCGTTTTTTGAAGCGACAGGGCTACAGTACGCATATACAACAATTTTTATTTTTGATATCTTTTTTTGATCAATTTGAAACTGGCAGTAGAAATTAATACATTAATGGGAAACACTGGGGTCACAGACTTCAGAAAGTAACAGCATGCAAAGGATATGTGACCAAATATTAAATATGATGCTTTAAAAATATGTTAAAGCAATAATGAATACTTATGTAAATGTGATATTTCAGTTTTCAATTTTTTATATAATCCTGAAGATATTTAAATACTTTATTTAATTTGCACATTATAGAGAATTACTTCTACAGGAGTAGAACAAAATCCCATGTAAATATGTTTTAATTTGACTATGCAACACAGCAAAATGAGAAATAATCAATGGGGTATGAATACTTTCTGAAGCCACTATATATATATATATATATATATATATATATATATATATAGACACACACACACAGTTGAAGTTGAAAGTTTACATACACTTAGGTTGAAGTCATTAAAACTAATTTTTAACCACTCCACAGATTTCATGTTAGCAAACTATAGTGTTGGCAAGTCAGTTAGGACATCTACTTTGTGCATGAAGCAAGTAATTTTTCCAACAATTGTTTACAGACAGATAGATATTTCACTTTTAATTCACTATGTCACAATTCCAGTGGATCAGAAGTTTACATACACTAGGTTGACTGTGCCTTTAAACAGCTTGGAAAATTCCAGAAAATTATGTCATGGCTTTAGAAACTTCTGATAGGCTAATTGACATTATTTGAGTCAATTGGAGGTGTACCTGTGGATGTATTTTAAAGGGTTAGTTCGGAATTTTGGACATAATGTCTCATTTACGACTTACTCATGATGTTGTTGATTGATGGAGACCATTTTCAGCTGAGCCCATGCTGTTCATCTTGTGGACATACACACGTTGCTAATGCTAGCGCAACTCTATGGTAACCGGTAGCATCCACGACCAAACGCACTTAAACACTCCACTGTGCACCCAAAGCAAATAAAATATGACGACGGTCTATCGGGGTTAATTTGAGTGTTTATACCATCATTTTTTAAGTTAAACTATCATTGAATCTTTTACTTTGACTTATATTCTCTGTGGAAGTAGAATAGACGGAAAAGTACGGCGGCGGAGCAATACTTTGTTACCTACGAATGTAATGCCGGCACTGGTCGACTACAACAACAAAGAAGAGCAACAAGTTGCAATGGCACGTTCGAAAGACATATGTCTGACTTTGAAGAGGATGATGAGGAGTTTAGTTTTTCTGGCGAACCTTACTTGTACAAACCAGAATATACAGATGAAGAACTGAAAGAGATGGATGCTCAGAGGGCAAAAAGCGCATTGGTAGAAGAGACGGATCCACCCCCGCCTGTTGCTGCTGCAGAGCACCGGGAGAGGACATCGGGAGACTGGTGGTGCCACTGCAGAAAATCAACGATAGTTTGACTTCAAAAATGATGGTATAAACACTCAAATTAACCCCGATAGACTGTCGTCGTATTTTATTTGCTTTGGGTGCACTGTGGAGTGTTTAAGTGCGTTTGATAGTGGATGCTGGTAGTGGGGCGGCAGTGTAGTATAATGGTTAAGGAACTGGACTTGTAACCGAAAGGTTGCAGGTTCGATTCCCAGGTAGGACACTGCCGTTGTACCCTTGAGCAAGGTACTTAACCTGACTTGCTTCAGTATATATCCAGCTGTATGAATGGATAAATGTAATAAGAAGTTGTAAGTCGCTCTGGATAAGAGCGTCTGCTAAATGCCTGTAATGTAATGCTACCGGTTTCCATAGAGTTGCGCTAGCATTAGCAACGTGTGTATGTCCACAAGGACGACAGCATGGAATCAGCTGAAAATGGTCTCCATAAATCAACAACATCATGGGTAAGTCGTAAATGAGACATTATGTCCAAAATTCCGAACTAACCCTTTAAGGCCTACCTTCAAGCCTCTTTGCTTGTCATCATGGGAAAATCAAAAGAAATCAGTCAAGACCTCAGAAAGAAAATTGTGGACCTCCACAAGTCTGGTTCATCCTTGGGAGAAATTTCCAAATGCCTGAAGGTACCATGTGAATTTTTTATAACCCTTTTTACTCATCTTTATAACCATTTTTACTCATCTTTACCAGGGGTGCCAATAATACTGGAGGGCACTGTATGTCCAGCTCGGTCCGCTCTCGAGTTCTCCAGAGGTGACATTCTTCACAGCTAACAGAACGTGCTGGCGTTAACTAAACCTTGAAGTTCCCAAGACAGAGTTTCTGGTGGCCAACCTGGTTCTGGAACACCAAGCAGCTTGCCCTACTTGTACCCAGAGCATGCACCCCCAGAAAACATACTCCTGGTTTACTTCCTCCTTTGTCTATATCAAACCGCCCATGGTCCCCCTCTCTATTGACTTCATAACTGGTTTACCCATCTCTAATTGATTCATTACCATCACTGTTTCTCTAAGGCCTGCCACTTCATCCCCCTGCCTAAATTACCCTGTGAGGGAGCGACTGCCCTCTGTTGGCAAACAGGAACTATGACAGTACCATGGCTCCTGGCTACTGTCATGGTTCCTGTTCGCCACCAGGGGGCAGCAAAGAACTGATCTTGTGCTTGTTTTGGAGTGACTAATGTGATTATGATTCTCACCTATGCCTTGTTTGCTTTTGTATTTGTTTGCCTAGTTCTTTCCTTTGTTGCTCAGTCTTGGAGTCTTCATTCCTTAGTTTGCTCACCCATGTTCTCCAGTGTCTCATTTGTTTTATAGTTCCAGTTCTTTTGTGGTTTTTCTTGTACCCATGTTTATTTTTGTAACTGTTTATGTAAATAACCATCGGTATTTTTGTTTATTAAAACACCGCTTCTCAGTTTATCCTGCTTCCTTCATTTTTGTCTCTGTACTTGGGTCTACACCTCAGTTGCCCATAACATACCCAGATCAGTGTGGCACCATGGCTATAAATTGCTGGGTCATTAAGATGTAGATGAAGAACTCTAACATTTTTCACGTGTCTCACGCACTGTCCAGAACCAGACACAAACCACAGATAAATTCCTAACCAAGCTCTTGCTTGCTAGCTGGTAAGCAATGTGTAGCCTATACCACTATTTCAGAAAATGTGTACACATCAAAGCGTATAGAAATTATAGTTATTTTGATTGTGACTTTAAAGATACATGTTTAGTGAGAGAAATGTTTTCTTAAAGACCTGATTTTGTGTGACATAACTGAACTTTCCTCTGAAATTGAACAGATTAACCCTTTAAGGTGTTAACCCAAATATGTTTAATTGAACATCATAATGCTGATGTAACAATCACTACTAGTACTTCAAAGCAATGGAGTTTTAGAACATTGACTTAGAATTTTGAAGAAAAAAAATAAAACATTCCAAAAAAACTATTCTTTAAAGGGTTAAAGGGATAGTTTGGAATTTTGGACATAATGTCTCAATTACGACTTACCCATGATGTAGTTGATTGATGGAAACCATTTTCAGCTAATTCCATGCTGTCCCTTCTTTTGGACATACACACATTGCTAATGCTAGCGCAACTCTAAGGTAACCGGTAGCATTCACTACCAAACGCACTTAAACACTCCACAGTGCACCCAAAGCAAATAAAATACGACGACAGTCTATCTGGGGAGCGATACTTTACGTTACCTACGAATGTATTGCCGGCACTGGTCGACTACAACAACAAAGAAGAGCAACAAGTTGCAATGGCCACGTTCGCTCCGCTGCCGTACTTCCACAGAGAATATAGGTCAGCACAAAGTAAAGGATTCAACGATAGTTTGACTTAAAAAATGATGGTATGAACACTCAAAATAACCCCGATAGACTGAGTTGTATTTTATTTGCTTTGGGTGCACTGTGGAGTGTTTACGTGCGTTTGGTAGTGGATGCTACCGGTTACCGCAACGTGTGTATGTCCAAAAGAAGAGATAGCATGGAATTAGCTGAAAATGGTTTCCATCAATCAACTACATCATGGGTAAGTCGTAATTGAGACATTATGTCCAAACTATCCCTTTAAGATCATCTGCTAATAACATTTATAACAGTAGATGGCGTTATTGTCTCGTTATTGTTATACGTACCCCTCAGCTGCAACCTCTCAATTGGTGTAAACACGTTCCAATAGTGTTCCAACGTTCGAAAACGGGAAACTCACAGTAGGCCTATACTCACGCGTCTCTAAGTGTATTTTTGTTTTGTCTTCATTTAGTCAGAATACGTTTTGAATAAGAGTAACATCACGTTTTATTTGGAATGTCTTACACGTTAATTGCCACAGTACATTCCAACCATTTGTAAACTTCCGCACTAGATTTCCGGAGAGGACAAAGTTGTTGCTAGGTGTAACTGCTCAGCATGCAGCCTCATATGAAAGCATATCTGCGCCAAAATTCAAATGAAAATGCAAATCGGCATTTTGTTTACATTTCGTGAGAAAAAACCATGACACAATTCAATTGAAAATGCAAAAGGACACTGAGTTTTCATATTCAAATTGATGTAGGCACTTTATCTGACAATTTGAAAATGTTAATGCAAATCCATTTCACATTGCTCTCTACGGCACAACCCTGCCATAATTTAAATGAAAATGAAAAACCACATTTGCATGAGCAGTTTCTTATTGTAATTGCATGCTCCATGACAAAAAGGAAAAGATAATTCAATTCGCCATTTAACATTACGTTTTCATGCTTTTGCAGCACAAGAGTGACATAAATCAAATGCAGTGGCATTGCATCCGTTTACATTATCATTTCTGCTTGGTCACGCAAATACTCTGCCAAAACTACAAATTGAGCATGCAAAACGTCAAAGCTGCATATCAAGGTGGGGCATCGAATAAAGGGGCGTTACAAGGGACCCTGGCATCTGATTTCAGTCGTCAGGCTAGAAAACCTCTTGTAACCCCCCAATTCCCATAGAGATCCATTCAAATGCAGAGACATTATAGTATCAGTGTAAGAGTACCAGAAAATAAGATATCGTCTTTTGATGTTGTTGGGTCACAGACATCAGGAAGTCATGGCATGCAAAGGATATGCGACCAAATATTAAAAATTTAAAGGCACAGTCACACTTAGTGCATGTAAACTTCTGACCCACTGGAATTGTGTTAGTGAATTAAAAGTGAAATAATCTGTAAACAATTGTTGTAAAAATTACTTGTGTCATGCACAAAGTAGATGTCCTAACTGACTTGCCAACACTATAGTTTGCAAACATGAAATCTGTGGAGTGATTAAAAATGAGTTTTAATGACTTCAACCTAAGTGTATGTAAACGTCCGACTTCAACTGTATGTATATGTTCAAAATACATATGTTGGCTTACAATATGCAGAAATCTTTTATTTACATGGTTCAAACATAGGCAGGGCTGGACTGGGGCAAAAAATAGGCCCTGCCATTTGGCTCAGACCGGCCCACCACAATCGGTCGGACACCGCCCATCACTACAACATCCTTGCAGTCTGTTCAATATGCATATGATGG
This sequence comes from Synaphobranchus kaupii, assembly GCA_029718625.1. NCBI lineage: Eukaryota > Metazoa > Chordata > Actinopteri > Anguilliformes > Synaphobranchidae > Synaphobranchus > Synaphobranchus kaupii. The sequence continues at coordinate 11,101,838 of CM056379.1, forward strand.
ATATCTACCATTCATCAAATCATCAGTGTCATGGACAGATCAAGTATACCAATGCAAGTGTGGACCAGTGTACTCACTCACTGTCGACTTATTCCAAGGTGATGAGACATGGCTGCTGAGCAAACAATACCCATACTCATACTGTTAAGTAATTGTTAAAGAAAAAGCTCTGCTCAAAGTCATAGGAATAATTCAAATTATTTAATACAATTTTAAGTAAACAATATACATACAAAACATAAAACAAATACAATATGAACTCTGTCTGTAAATAGCAGACAATGTAGCCTGTAGGAAGGAGAGAAAAAGACGACAGACAGACACGCACCTGGTTCAACAACAAGACATGTTTTGATCTTGAAATTCAATCTATGCTTTCTCAAGTTCAATTTGTTTATTTATATAGATATAGCCCCTATATCACACTTGTTTCAAAGGGCTTCTTCACCGAGAAGGCGAAGCCCTTTTTAATACACAGGTCAATGGAAAATAATTTTCCAAATATGGCACCACAATTCTACAAAATCACTACAGTAGTAGCATGATGATAGCCAGTAGCCACATTCCAAAAAATGATAGCCATATTCAAAATAACAGAGCTAGTTTGCTACAACAACTACTACTACTACTACTACTACTACTAGCCTACTACTACTACTACTACAATTAGTCTGCTACGGGGTATAGTCTAATGATCAAACACATGCGGCTATTATTCCCAAAAGAAACATTATTTTGGCACCCGCGTTAGCCTACGTCAGTTGCATCAGCCGCTCAAGCTGCCAGACGCCCTGGCTAGTTAGCTACATTTTACATCAGGCTAGTCGCGGTAAATCCTCGATCGCGTCGACAATAGTTAATAATAACAGCACATAATATTGTTCCTGAAACCCCCTGCGATAACGTACGATACTGTACTAAATAAATCTGTGAAGGGACCGGTTTGAAAAGAGCGCTCAAACAGTCTGTCAAAATCAGCGCGCTCGCGCTGTTGTTGGACTAGGCTCATCTAGAGTTAGCAATAGCATTAGCCATTCTGTGCTAACATTCATAAGACCTAGCCCAAAAAATTATGCTAACGTAACGTAGCAAGGTAAAGTTGGTTTTATATTGGATATTCAGTGGATATTCGTTTTTCAAATTTCAATAGCCAATGACAGAAGCATGTAGGTGCATTTTAATTTACATATTTGTTATCAGTGTAGAACAAAGAGACTTTTACAAGCTTTTTTTTCATATTTCAGGAAAAAAAATGTCAATGCCTATAAAAACACTTGAATTTCAATAGTTCCAATGCCATTTGAATTAGAAGTGTCAAACCAACTTTAATCTCTTTGGAGACATTATTGCTCAAATTTACAACTGATTATTTTTCAAATTTTATTTTTGTAGATTTTAAATGAATTTTTTTTCAAAATAAAGCGACTAAAATTTCAATAGCTTCTGTGACATATGACGAAGACGCCTCAAACCAAGTTTAATGTTGTCACAGATATTATAGCTCAAATTTACAACTAATGATTTTTCAAATGTTTTTTTTGTAAATTTTTTATGAATTTTTCTTTAAAAAAAAAAAACGCTAATATTTCAATAGCTTCTGTGACATGTGACTACGATGTCTCAAACCAACTTTAATGTTGTCAGAGACATTATTTCTCCAATTTACAAGAAATATTTTTTCCAGTTTTCCCTTTGTGAAATTTAAATAAAGTTTATTCAAAATAAAAACACTAAAATGTCAATAGTTTCTGTGACAAGTGACTAAGATGCCTCAAACCAATTTTAATGTTGTCAGAGACAGTATAGCTCAAATCTACAACTGATTATTTTTCTAATTTTCCCTTTTAAAGGAATTTTTCTTCAAAATAAATACACTAAAATGTCAATAGTTTATGTGTCATGTGACCAAGACACCTCAAACCAAGTTGGCTGTTGTCAGAGACAGGACAGCTCAAATTTACAACTGATTATTTCTGAAATGTTCCTTTTTTAAATTTTTTAGAAATTTTTCTCCAAAAAAAAACAACTAATATTTCAATAGCTTTTGTGACAAGTGACTAAGATGCCTCAAACCAAGTTTAATGTTGTCAGAGACAGTATAGCTCAAATCTACAACTGATTATTTTTCTAATTTTCCCTTTGTATATTTTAAAGGAATTTTTCTTCAAAATAAATACACTAAAATGTCAATAGTTTCTGTGTCATGTGACCAAGACACCTCAAAGCACATTGCCTGTTGTCAGAGAGCATATAGCTCAAATTTACAACTGATTATTTCTCAAATGTTCCTTTTTAAAAAAATTTATTAATTTTTCTCCAAAAAAAATACTAATATTTCAATAGGTTTTGTGACAAGTGACTAAGATGCCTCAAACCAACTTTAATGTTGTCAGAGACAGTATAGCTCAAATCTACAACTGATTATTTTTCAAATTTTCCCTTTGTATATTTTAAAGGAATTTTTCTTCAAAATAAATACACTAAAATGTCAATAGTTTCAGTGACATGTGACCACGACACGTCAAACCAAGTTGGCTGTTGTCAGAGAGAGAATAGCTCAAATTTACGACTGATTATTTTTGTAATTTTTACAGGAAAATGTGAAAAAGTAATTTAAATGTCAAGAGCTTCTTGTAACCGGAGGCCTGAGACCAATGTCACTATTATCATGCAACTTGTCTCAACTTCGTAAAAATAATTTTTTTCTGTGCTTATGAAAATGCATTAAGTGATTATAAATAAAACAGTCACACTTCAATAGCTTGTTAAGGTAATAACATGATATTTATTAATAGATATATAGTGCCTTCCACTATTATTGGCACCCCTGGTAAAGATGAGTTAAAGGGGTCCTACAAAATTGACTGTTTGGTGAATTAGCTTAATCTCACACTGGAAAAATGAGAAAAATCCAACCTTTAATTGAAGTAAATTTATTATGAGAAAAAAAATCCCTCATCAAGAAATAATTATTTTTAGCAAAAGCATGTGTGCCACAATTATTGGCACCCTTGCATTTATATATAGAATAAAGTAATCATTTTTAATATTTGGTCACATATCCTTTGCATGCCATGACTTCCTGATGTCTGTGAGCCAACAACATGAAAAGACTCTTGATATCTTATTTTCTGGTACTCTAACCAGCAATACTATAACATCTCTGCATTTGAATGGATCTCTATGGGAATTGGGGGGTGGGACTAGATTTAGCTGTAAATTATGCTGGAACAGTATGAAACACATGTTGGTAAAATGGCTGTCAGACATCAAGGGTCTGAGGTATCAAATGAGCCTCAAACCATCACGCTGCTGCCAGATATGCAGTAGATATGGATGGATCACTTTAAGGGTTGTTTCTCCTGACAAATTTTCTGATTGAACTCTATGGAAAAATAAGTCAGGAGAAGAAACCCTTCAAGTTATCCATCCATATCTACTGTATTTCTGGCAGCAGAGTGATGGTTTAAGGCTTGTTTGATACGTCAGACCCTTGATGACTTAGAGCCATTTAGCCAACCATATGTTCCATACTGTTCCAGTGTAATTTACAGCTAAATCTAGTCCCACCCCACAATTCCGATAGAGATCCATTCAAATGCAGACGTTATAGTATCGCTTGTAAGAGTACCAGAAAATAGGATCAAGAGTCTTTTCATGTTGTTGGGTCACAGACATCAGGAAGTCATGGCATGCAAAGGATATGTGACCAAATATTAAAAATGATTACTTTATTCTATATATAAATGCAAGGGTGCCAATAATTGTGGCACACATGCTTTTGCTAAAAATAATTATTTCTTGATGAGGGATTTTTTTTCTCATAATAAATTTACTTCAATTAAAGGTTGGATTTTTCTCATTTTTCCAGTGTGAGATTAAGCTAATTCACCAAACAGTCAATTTTGTAGGACCCCTTTAACTCATCTTTACCAGGGGTGCCAATAATAGTGGAAGGCACTATATATCTATTAATAAATATCATGTTATTACCTTAACAAGCTATTGAAGTGTGACTGTTTTATTTATAATCACTTAATGCATTTTCATAAGCACAGAAAAAAAAATATTTTTACGAAGTTGAGAGAAGTTGCATGATAATAGTGACATTGGTCTCAGGCCTCCGGTTACAAGAAGCTCTTGACATTTAAATTACTTTTTCACATTTTCCTGTAAAAATTACAAAATTAATCAGTCGTAAATTTGAGCTATTCTCTCTCTGACACAACAGCCAACTTGGTTTGAGGTGTCGTGGTCACATGTCACTGAAACTATTGTCAATTTAGTGTATTTATTTTGAATAAAAATTCCTTTAAAATATACAAAGGGAAAATTAGAAAAATAATCAGTTGTAAATTTGAGCTATCCTCTCTCTGACAACAACCAACTTGGTTTGAGGTGTCTTGGTCACATGATACAGAAACTATTGACATTTTAGTGTATTTATTTTGAAGAAAAATTCCTTTAAAATATACAAAGGGAAAATTAGAAAAATAATCAGTTGTAAATTTGAGCTGTCCTCTCTCTGACAACAACCAACTTGGTTTGAGGTGTCGTGGTCACATGTCACTGAAACTATTGACATTTTAGTGTATTTATTTTGAATAAAAATTCCTTTAAAATATACAAAGGGAAAATTAGAAAAATAATCAGTTGTAAATTTGAGATATCCTCTCTCTGACAACAGTCAACTTGGTTTGAGGTGTCTTGGTCACATGACACAGAAACTATTGACATTTTAGTGTATTTATTTTGAAGAAAAATTCCTTTAAAATATACAAAGGGAAAATTAGAAAAATAATCAGTTGTAAATTTGAGCTGTCCTGTCTCTGACAACAAGCAACTTGGTTTGAGGTGGCTTAGTCACATGACACAGAAACTATTGACATTTTAGTGTATTTATTTTGAAGAAAAATTCCTTTAAAATACACAAAGGGAAAATTAGAAAAATAATCAGTTGTAAATTTGAGCTATCCTCTCTCTGACAACAGCCAACTTGGTTTGAGGTGTCTTGGTCACATGATACAGAAACTATTGACATTTTAGTGTATTTATTTTGAAGAAAAATTCCTTTAAAATATACAAAGGGAAAATTAGAAAAATAATCAGTTGTAAATTTGGGCTGTCCTATCTCTGACAACAGGCAACTTGGTTTGAGGTGTCTTGGTCACATGACACAGAAACTATTGACATTTTAGTGTATTTATTTTGAATAAAAATTGCTTTAAAATATACAAAGGGAAAATTTGAAAAATAATCAGTTGTAAATTTGAGCTATCCTCTCTCTGACAACAGACAACTTGGTTTGAGGTGTCTTGGTCACATGACACATAAACTATTGACATTTTAGTGTATTTATTTTGAATAAAAATTCCTTTAAAATATACAAAGGGAAAATTTTAAAAATAATCAGTTGTAGATTTTAGCCATACTGTCTCTGACAACATTAAAATTGGTTTGAGGCATCTTCATCATATGCCACAGAAACTATTGAAATTTTAATGCTTTTATTTTGAATAACATTTATTTAAATTTCAGGGAAAGGGAAAACTGGAAAAAAATATTGCTTGTAAATTGGATAAATAATGTCTCTGACAAGATTAAAGTTGGTTTGAGACATCGTAGTCACATGTCACAGAAGCTATTGAAATTTTAGCGTTTTTTTTTTTTTAAAGAAAAATTCATAAAAAATTTACAAAAAAAACATTTGAAAAATCATTAGTTGTAAATTTGAGCTATAATGTCTGTGACAACATTAAACTTGGTTTGAGGCGTTTTTGTCATATGTCACAGAAGCTATTGAAATTTTAGCCGTTTTATTTTGAAAAAAATTCATTTAAAATCTACAAAAATAAAGTTAAAAAAATAATCAGTTGTAAATTTGAGCAATAATGTCTCCAAAGAGATTAAAGTTGGTTTGACACTTCTAATTGAAATGGCATTGGAACTATTGAAATTCAAGTGTTTTTATAGGCATTGACATTTTTTTTCCGGAAATGTGAAAAAAAAGCTTGTAAAAGTCTCTTTGTTGTACACTGATAACAAATATGTAAATTAAAATGCACCTACATGCTTCTGTCATTAGCTATTGAAATTTGAAAAACGAATATCCACTGAATATCCAATATAAAACCAACTTTACCTTGCTACGTAACGTTGCTTAGTGAGACCGAGTGACTGCTTATATCCTCCACTGTCACAACTGACTCTGAGTCTGTGTCACTGTCCGACTCGCGTTGCTGCTGACTAACGTTAACGTTACTGCTACTAGCAGCAGTTCCAGAGAACATTTGTGTAATCTTTCTACATTTTGAGGCATCCTCTGCCAACTTTTGGACTTTCTTGTCTCTAATTTTCTGGGCACCTCCTTTGCGCTTTCGATCCATTTCGATCCATTTCTCAACTGACAACAACTTGACAACAGGGAGGAGGTGTCAGGGTTGAGCCTACCAGACGGGAGGGGTTGGGCTTAAGCATGTGATTGGGCCGGCCCACTGTCAGTATAGAAAATGAGCCAATGGGCCGCTGTCCATTTTTTGGGGGCCGCTCGATAACAAAAACATTAAAAATGTTTTTTTTTTGTTTTTTAAAAAATAAATAAATCATACCGGCCCAAAACTAAACCGGCCCACATGCCCGCGGGCATGTAGACTATATAGCCAGTCCAGCCCTGAACATAGGCTACTATTGTGTTTAGTGAGGATAAATAATATCCAGTTGTTACTGACCTGTTACTAAAACAATACTGTGCGTTGTTTACTTGTAAATAGTTTAATTGTTGAGAAAATTCATACGGAAGCTTTTGCATAGGGTTAATATGATTGGTTATAAACCTATAATTACAAAAGTGACATGACAATGTTTTTGCCCATCCCGTGTTTTTTTATAACTACTTGTCTTGTAGTAAAACTTTGAAGAAATCTGGAATAAATATGATTGGGATTTATAGCTCATTTGTATACACAACACTTGATCAGTCTAAATAGGCAAGAATCTAAAGGACAAGAATATGTGGGAAGAAAATGTCATTGGCTGTTAAAGACATTTAGAGTTAGCAACTTGTATAAACTGCAGATTTTCAATATATTAGTGATCTATTACATTTGTGGGAAGTTATTACAATAAAAAAAAAAATTTCACCTTCCCGCTAACGTAATAGTTCTTACGTGTGCGGGAAATGACGCATTACGTTTCTGGGATTATTACATTAAAAGCTGCAGATTTGTATTACGTTTGCGGGTCTAACAGGCTATATGTAAGGTTTTTAAATGCATGAATCACTTTCAATTGCCAATGTATGAACAGATTGTAACGTAACTTAAAAATTAGACTTTCCCCGTATAAGAGCCTACGTACGGGTTGATTTTTATGTAAATAATTCGGTTTGGGTTTGCCGGGAAAATCATTTTGTGAATGATGTGTCTAAGCGCGCTTCAGAGTGCCTTTCCTCTCTTTGCTGCTGCAGTCACAGAGAACTGGCTGTACCGTAATGAGAATTTTCTGAACGTACATATAACCCCTTTGAATGACGGGAAACACATTTAAATATAGCCTGTGTTGAAAAAAGTTAACCTATATCCTTTAAATAGGTTAATTGATTGCTGGGAGGAGAATGTTCTGTTTCTTACTCATTTCAGTTAACAGAAAAAAAAAACACTGTGGTGCAAGATCTGAACAAAGGGCAGAGAATAATTTTATTTATTTCCCCCCAAATAGGAGACAAAGTGAGTAGCTGCAGTCAGACAGTATGCTAGTACTATAACCCAGCTGGGATATTTCAGTGAGGATAATCTACAGGTGTTAAAGTGAATGTGAATCACACTTGTGTAAAATGATTTTATGCATTTGATGACAATTATTTCAAAGGGTTTACAAAAATAAGAACATTTATAAAGATGTTATTTACGAACTGATAATACAGCACATGTGGAATCATAACAGATAACATTAAAGGATCTAAAAATAATAATTTCATAAATGCCCATGTGAAAGAGCAGCTGTTCTCAATCACATTAAAAGGCTTTAAAAACAGACAAAATAAATAGTATCAAAAAAAAAAGGTAATTTATTTTAAAACCACAAGCAGGCCTACCATCTTTACCTGGTTGATCCTCTCCACAGTGGCATACACGGGTTATATACTGGCCACATGGCCTAATTGACAATTCACCACGCCTGTGGGCTGCTGCTATACACACACAACCAATTAACAACACTGAAGGGATTAACAAGACAATTAACGGTTGAATTGGGTGCATCTGATGATCAGTACTAGTTATTGAAGGGCTTAATAAATGTAAAAACAAAAACACAAGACGAACACAATACATTTAACTTTAAAATGAGTCCCCCCCCCAGTCCAAGTAGTGAGGACACTCCCTCACATTTCCTCCCCCTTCTACCCTGGTTTCTGAGTGGGAGGCAGCTTGAACTCGGTCACTGTTCTTTATGGTAGGCCATGGTTCTTGGGTTGGAGGACTCACCGGACAGGACAACTCCCCTCCCCGATTGTCGACACAGTCCCCCTGCTCCAACTAGTTTCTTCGTAGTCCCCCCCCCCCCCCCCCCCCCTCTGGCAGTACTGCACAGCAGAGCCAGGACCCTACACCCACAAAGGGCTATAGACTGCATACAGGCGACCAGGGGCACGGTCCTCCTTGGGCTCAGGACCAAACCCACTTCAGGTGAACACAGCACAGCTACCCCATCCAACCAAGGGTTCCCCGCTGCTCCCATAACTGGGCTCCGCTGCTCCACCTCAGGGCTCACCAACAGGCCTCTGAACCCTTCCTGCGCCTCCTTCTCCTCAACCTCCTTGGTCATACTTTGGCTCTTCTTGTGGATTACCAGGGCTGCCAAAAACACCTTAGTTGCTGGCTTAAAAAAAAAAAAAAAAAAAAACTGGCCAGTCCTATCAAATATTCTTCAGTCTAAAACCATTTTAAAAAGCCCTTTAAAACCATGGGTCTCCCCAATGGATAGGGCAAGATCCCACTTCTCACACCAATTGTGAAAGAGCGGCCGTTCTCAATCACATTAAAAGGCTTTAAAAACAGACAGTGGCATACACAGGTTATATACTGACCACATGGCCTAATTGACAATTCACCACACCTGTGGGCTGCTGCTATTCACACACACAACCAATTAACACTCGACACTGAAGAGATTAACAAGACAATTAACAGTTGAACTGGGTGCATCTGATGATCAGTACTAGTTATTGAAGGGCTTGATGACGTCATGTGGCGCTGTAATGGCGACATGTAGTCCAGCTGTCTCTCGTGTTTGTGTCTGTTAATTTTAATGTATTTTGTTGTGTCAGGCTTTTGTCTTTTGTTCTTTTCATGCGCTGTGGGACAGGGAAGCAGGCTGGAGATTGTTCAGGGCACTCACGCTGCTTGTTTTGATAATATTAATGAATTGTATATTCGAGATCATTTTGTTTGTGGTCGTCTCCATGGAGACGCATTCACAACATATGCTCAGGAATGTCCGTTGGATCTGCAGCTACAAAGTTTACCATCGTTCTTCACCGGAGTTGAAGATGTCGGGACTCGGGACTGATCTAGGACTGCAGGCAATCTTCAAAAGGCCACCAGAGAAAAGAAAGGAGAAGATAATGCGATGGAGGAGTGAGTCGATGACTGGGAAGGCTGACGCAGTTCGGTGCTCCGTTTTCGACAGTGTACAGAGACCACAACACTGCGTGTATGGAGTCGTGGAGGCGGAGTTTGTGTTGGACTGCTTGATAACACTGGACATCTCGGGACAGCGGGGGCTATTTTTAATCATGACGTTTGGCTGTAGGCTATTACACTTTAATTCACTTAATTAGTTGATTATTGCAATGATGATATTGAATGTCTTTGTTTGATATGTTTGTGTGTTGTGGGTCTGCCCCCCAAAATTATGATTAAATGCATCACTTGTGCATTATTACGAAAATGGTGTTCATTATGATTAAACGCATCACTTGTGCATTATTACAAAAACGGTGTTCATTAGGATTAAATGCATCACTTGTGCATTATTAGAAAGGTGTTCACTATGATTAAACGCATCACTTGTGCATTATTAGAACTGTGTTCATTATGATTAAACACATAACTTGTGCATTATTAGAAAGGTGTTCACTATGACTAAACGCATCACTTGTGCATTATTGCGAGAACAGTGTTCACTATGATTAAATGCATCACTTGTGCATTAGAAAGGTGTTCACTATGATTAAGCACATCACTTGTGCATTATTACGAGAACAGTGTTCACTATGATTAAATGCATCACTTGTGCATTATTACGAAAATGGTGTTCATTATGATTAAATACATCACTTGTGCATTATTACGAAAACGGTGTTCATTATTATTAAATGCATCACTTGTGCATTATTAGAAAGGTGTTCACTATGATTAAGCACATCACTTGTGCATTATTACGAGAACGGTGTTCACTATGATTAAATGCATCACTTGTGCATTATTACGAAAACGGTGTTCATTATGATTAAATACATCACTTGTGCATTATTACGAAAACGGTGTTCATTATGATTAAATGCATCACTTGTGCATTATTACGAAAACGGTGTTCATTATTACAAAAACGGTGTTCATTATGATTAAACGCATCACTTGTGCATTATTACGAGAATGGTGTTCACTATGATTAAATACATCACTTGTGCATTATTACGAAAACGGTGTTCATTATGATTAAATGCATCACTTATGCATTATTACGAAAACGGTGTTCATTATGATTAAACGCATCACTTGTGCATTATTACAAGAATGGTGTTCACTATGATTAAATGCATCACTTGTGCATTATTACGAGAACGGTGTTCACTATGATTAAATGCATCACTTGTGCATTATTAGAAAGGTGTTCACTATGATTAAGCACATCACTTGTGCATTATTACGAAAACGGTGTTCATTATGATTAAACGCATCACTTGTGCATTATTAGAACTGTGTTCATTATGATTAAACACATAACTTGTGCATTATTAGAAAGGTGTTCACTATGACTAAACGCATCACTTGTACATTATTGCGAGAACAGTGTTCACTATGATTAAATGCATCACTTGTGCATTATTAGAAAGGTGTTCACTATGATTAAGCACATCACTTGTGCATTATTATGATTAAACGCATCACTTGTGCATTATTACGAAAACGGTGCTCATTATGATTAAATGCATCACTTATGCATTATTACGAAAACGGTGTTCATTATGATTAAACGCATGACTTGTGCATTATTACGAAAACAGTGTTCATTATGATTAAACGCATCCTTTCTGCATTCTTAGCAGAACAGTGGTCAAGATTGAACGCGTCCCTTGTGCATTATTCGAGATCAATCCTGTTGAGTCTGTTTCTGTCTGGAGTGGTGAATCACATCATCCTGCAAGACTGCGCTTTTCCGTGAAGATAACAGCAGAAAGACAGAGGCCGCACCGGGTCCGAATTTTATCCTTTCTTCCTGTCGTTCCCTTCCCTTGCTTCAAGGGAGGAATCCTTAAAATGCCAGGATGAAATATGGCAGCCACACCAAGTGGGATTCGGTTCCAATTTAAGAAAGGGGAGGGAGTAATTACATTCCCTCACACCCTTGTTTATTATTCCTCCCACCAAGGGTAGAAAATGCAAGCTTGCAGCAAGAAGGGAATCCCACAATGCAGTGCTCCACATGGAAAAAGTGGGCGGTCACATTTCAACTCAATGGTGTTGCTGTTTCTCGTCAATCCTCCCTTGCAGAGCACCTGTTAAGTCACAAGATAGCTCACTCAAGGAAGTGAGCAAGGGAAGGAAATGTGTTAAATTGGATTTGAATGCAGCCATAGTGTCATAGTTTCATAGTTCATCCAGTTTTTGCTTGGTTGTCCATGTCACATGTCAGGGAGGACGACCCACAGCGCAATTGTCCCGTTTCCCCAAGGAGGGACAGAATGACCTATCTTTTACTGAAACTAGGACTCTGTATGAATATTTGGGATAGTTTCCCGTAGGGGTCCATGCTATCTAGCTGAAGAACAGGCAGTGCCCCTTGCTTGGGGTTGGAGGGCGGGTCCGTGGGCAGCGCAGAAAGCGTATTCGCCATGGGCAGGAACTGTGCCGGAGAGAGCAGAGCTTTGCCGCTAAACTGTAGCGGCTGCCGGTCACCGCTCAAGCTGACCGCCGCTCCGTGTTTGCTGGAGACGTAGATGCTGTAACCATCCGAGAGGATGTGCTCCAGGAAGCAGCAGTCGTCTTTCACATAGGTGGCCTAACGAGGGAGGAGCAGACAGAGCAGGTCACTGAACGGTCAGAGTTTAACAGCTGTGTGGTGGGCAGGGCCCTGCAAAGTGCGCTTGTTCTTCGAGGGCTATTTGCGTAGCGCGGAGGCTAGGAGGCCAAGGTTGTTATTGCCGTTTCCTCTAATTGCGCTTTTTCACTTGGCAAACATACATGCAGCTGGGCAAAGGTTGCCTTAGCAATGCACAACCCAGATTAGCACCTTCAGCAATTTACACCATTCATTATGTTATGTGTTCAGGAAATAATAATTATAGTAATTATGGATCACGTTTGAAAAGGTGCATTTTTTCCAAATATATTTCAGGGAACAAAATATTCTTGTGAAATTATACAACTTTAATATTCATTAATTGGGTTTGAGTTCATTTTATTTCACCTGGAATTGCAAACTTGTTGTAAATGGGAATTGACTCCATAAAATCAGAATGTTACAAACTAACCTGCTTTCTTTAACAGAGAGCTATGCAAAATAAAAAAAAATAGACAGCACTGCTTTAATGATATTCTGGATTGCACATCCTCACAAATGCCTGTTCACAAATTTTTAAATTAGGGGACTTACTTGAAACCTTATGTAACCATATTACCTGTATTACTTTATTCAATATTTATTGTTTTAAACTCTTTTTCTTTTTTAGATTTCTTTATTTTATTTTATTTTAATTGTGTAAAGTGCTTGGTGCACCCTGCAAGAAATGTGCTGGTCAAATATAGTCATTACTGTGATAATTACAGATTCTTTCAGCCATGTTTGGTGCATTGTAAATTAATTAATTGAATTGGGAAACACATACATGCTATCACATTGGAGTTAAAATGATGCTGAAGCATTATTTCTAGTATTTGGATATATTTGAGTGACAGTGCAGAATGATAAGAGAGGCTGGTTATAAAGCTTTAGCTTTCTGAAAAAAGTGTGCAAGAACTACCTATTCACTTACAGTGAAAAAGAGTGCAACAACTGCCTGTTCACTTACAGTGAAAAATAGTGCAACAACTGCCTATTCACTTACAGTGAAAAAGAGTGCAACAACTGCCTATTCACTTACAGTAAGAACTGCCTTACATTGTGAGCATGCTTTTCAAAAGCGTATCTACATTGGGATGAAACGTTCTCAAAACTGTAGTTTTGGTTCCAGATGGGAAGGAACAAATGTTTGGCCAATATATAGCAAAAAGCAGACAGCCCTGTAGATAAATATCTGCAGAGCATTTCTACTAATACGGCTAACCTCTCGTCTGATTTATTAAGCTTTAGCATTCACAGCAGGTTTTCGATGCACATTTGCTAGTGTAGGCCGATTGAACAGACCTTGATTTATACCACTACTGACATAAGCATACGTTTTAGCAAACCACGTCATGCGATTGCGTGATGAATTAAATATGTTAAGTGCACAGAAATTAGACTCGGGACAGTCTGATCCAATAGACTTCACTCAATATTAGGCTACTTGTGCGTTTTATATGCTGTGGAATGACTGTGTGTACTATTGAAAAAGTCATGGAAAAGCTTCATAACTTACAGATCCATACATGTGTCCAGTCCATTCCATGCAGAGGTATTTTGAACTTGTTACTCCTTTGATAGCGACAAAGCCTCTTTCGACTGCACGGATTTCCAGCAGACCTATACACAAATACATTGATGTATTCATTAGTTCGCATTTTTACTTTCTGACGAAATTAGCTAAACCGTGTATGACATGAACAGTCATGTTACTGGTGTTAAATGTGTTTGAACAGACAACTCTCATCATCATCATCCCAAGTGAATGATTATCGGATATGATTTAACATCCACTGTTGTTGAAATGTAATTTTAATTAGCTTAATTAATTTTAAGGGTGCTTGACCCATTTACAATAATGGAACATTTCGATAGACTTAAAAAAAATCCTATTAAAAAGTAGGAAGCTATATGTGCAAACATTTCTGGTCTAATCATCTCCTCCGGGCTCTAACTATTTGCAAGCTTTTCTTGTGCGTTATTGATATATATATGATGCCAGAATTCTGAAACATGCCCATAGGGCTACTTGATAAATAACATGCGCCTTGATTTCCCATATCTCTCAGTACGGTAGTTTTTACTCACTGTAAGAACTTTGCGAAGCGGATCCGTACACTTTTCCGTCCGTGTTGATTTGTAGATGCAGTCCCTGTCTGGCAGCGTACAGATGTCTGAAGCGCACTGGATCCCCCCAGCCGTTGGCTATGTGTGGCCCCGCATGGGGCAGCGGAAAGCACAGCACTCCAACTGCAAATAGAATGTGTGTCAGGCTAATTGCGACGCAAACGCTAAGCAACATGCCGAAAGCTCCTTGGATGTCCTCTTCTATCTAAATGCACTTCTCCCGAGCCGTCTGGCTCCGCTGTTCCCGTTTTTACAAATTGTAAAAAAAAAAAAAAAAAAATACGAATCCCTCTGCCTTTTTATATGTTCTCGTTATCAGTCAAATCGATAACCCCTCTTCAGGGCGGTTCAGAGAATCGCATCATAACATCGCCTACACCAGCGGACGTCTCAGAAACTGATGGTAATGATTTCGCACTCCGAAAACGGAACAGAAAAAGATTCAATTAGGGGATACCGGTGTACACATTAGGTGCCCGCTGTTTCCATATTTCACACTCAGGCCCATCTCAGGATCAATCATTAAATTGCACTTTCATGTCAAGAATTCCATTTGATTGCTAGTGGGGTGGTCGTAGGCTGCAAGTTGACCTGCATTGGTTGAATAAGGCCTGTTGGCTAAGAGCACCCGTTGCGCTCAGTTCACTGATACCCGTTTGCGCATTTGCTGCAAATGCGTAGTGACACGCACATTTATATCTATTTTGACAATGGGCTGGATTTACTCTTTGCTTTGTAGGGTAAAGTACAGACGTCTACTGTGTGAGCGTAGCCTCAGTCCGACGAGGTCATATTGAAGTACCTTTCTGCCTTTATTTGAATTTGATGGACCGATTCAGTCACACGGTTTTGTGAATTGAACTTCCCACTTGATTTAGCCATTTATAAGTTAAACAGTAATTCTAAACAAACAACACCATTCATGAAAATGTTACAGAAGAGACCAAAGTGACGGAGCTCAAAACTTCCTATGCTACTTTTTCAAACTTTGATCAACCGCATAAGTGGGTGTTAATGGTATCACGTCATGAGGTGAGTTCTCTCAGGTTTTGTTGCTATATTGAATTTGAATCGTTTGTTTAACAGTTTTTTTAAAACTCAGCTTTAATGAGAGTGACCGCGTTTGGGAAGTAAATGTAGGAATACCTGAATGCGAGAATGCGTAGCCCACACCAATAACACTCAACCATGCTACGTTCATCTCCGTACAGGCATGCTGTAATTAAAGCAAGCAGGTAGGTGGCGCTATAGCGCAAGGAAATTTTCACTCTTGGTAGCAGTAGGCTAGACTCACTATCGCAACGTGAACAAGGGCACGGCCGTCCAAGCGCACTCTCTAAAAACCAATTCACTGCCTCTACCTGAAAAGATCAAGGCAATTTTTGAATAATTTATATTTAGGGTGTTAACCCCTTTGCGCAGATGCCAAATTGGGTCAATTATCACCTATTTAGGTTATATTTAAGGCTTTATAACTCCAGGTGTGAGCATCAAAAACTTGAAAAATGGCTTAAATGAAACAAAACCGTGGTACCATTTACAATATTAACTTAGATTAGTTTAGTTTCATAAGTCGGGTCAAAATAAAGTGCCAAAAATGCAAAGAAATCTTGGAAAAATGCAAAAAATGTTTTTCTTAGTTTGCAATGAAATGCTTAGAGCTAAACATGTAAAACATACTTAACTACTGTTTTGGGTCAAACTCACCTTTGCATCATTTTCAAGTGGGAATGACTCTTTTAATCAGTATAGGGGGATAGATATCTGTGGGTCTAAAAAACCTATCCAAAACCTGTCATAAAATGAATAAAATATTTCTTATCCAATAAAGAATATACATTTGCCCCTTATGGTGGTTTAAGATGAATACATTGATATCTCACTGGTACACACACCTAAATATGTAGCCTGATCATTCACACTAGTACCTCATCACTTTTAAATAAATAAAACATCACTTTTGTCTGTACTCGACAGTATGTAAACTTGTGCTGCATGCCCTGGGGTGACATTTCTATAATGACACTCATTCTTCATGACACAAAATCCATGTTTATTCAGGAAAAAAGAGGCTAAAAAGCATTATAGTTAAGCGCATAAGCATAATATGACACTGACGCTTGACTGAGCAAGGACGTTCCATTTACCTAATTCATGTTGCCTCGATTCCTCCGTCCTCGAATCTGATTCTTGCATTCTTTCTTCGCGTCCTCCATTGGGCGGAGTTAAGGAGTGAGGAAAGGATGCCAGGAAAGGATACAAGGAGTGAAAATAAGCAATTGAAATGAACCCATAGTTTGGCTGCAGGAGTAATGAATATCTGAGGGGGTCTGCGTGAAGGGGTTCAGTAAATGCTACGAGTCTATCATTGTCAGATTAACACAGCTAGTTTATGTACAGTCACTGTGGTTTTCCTCCACATTTAATACCTTAATTATGTTGAACCTCATGTTCATATTTGTTGAAATATTAAGCTAACCAATCATTAGAATTAAGTTGATTCAATTAGTTGTTGTTTCAGTATTTTTCAATACATTACCCTTCTCCAAGAAATCAAGAAAAAAGAAATCATTTAGATGATTTCACTGTTTTTATTTTTAATTGGTCAGTTGATCTGTTTACCAGGTGCATGATTGGGGGTTGATCTCTCTGGCATTGTTTTGTGTGTGTGTGTGTGTGTGTGTGTACAAGCCTCACTTGCTGGCTGGCCTATCAGAGTAGAGAAAGTGGCACGAGTCTCACTTGCTAGCCTATCAGCGTGGAGAGCTTGACACAAGCCTCACTCACTGGCCTGTCAGAGGTGAAAACTGTGACTGAAGGTTTGATGTGCTTTGTTTTTCCTCATAGCCTGTTGAATTTACCTGCAGGTGTGTGTGCATAGGGGTTCTGGACCTGTCAAAGGAAGTGTGTGTAGCGTTTTTAGACATGGGCTGTGGTTTGCTTATTAGGCATTGGCTCTGCAGGTTCTGAAGGTGGCGTGTTGGGGCAGGACTCGGGAGTTGTGAATGTTGGGAAAAGGCCCTTAACCTAGGCCAATGCAGGACTACATCGGAAACTGATGAAATTAAAGCATGCAATGTAAGCTTTTTATGTTATTCTACATGTACTTAGTGTTTAATCAGTGTTGTACATGTTTGCCTTCATCAGCCTCAGTAGGGTTTAAGCCTTCAAAGTGTGTTTTGGTGACGTTCTGTCTATCTGCTGACTTCATCCACTTAGAAAGGTTTTATGTGGGTAGAAAAAGTTGTAAACATTCTCCTTAACAACTTTGCTAAATGAATAGTTTCTTTGACTGTCACAGATGATTTTAAACTGCTTCAGCTTTGCTTTGGCTGATCTGACACAAAACCCCCCGGAACAGCCTGAGCTGGCCACTGCCTCGCAAATGCAAAACCCCCATTGAGACCGTACACATCTCCAATGGGTGGAGGTCTCCCTGGAGACGGTTTAGTTCCTTGCAGGTGGAGGTCTCCCTGGAGACGGTTTAGTTCCTTGTGGGCGGAGGTCTCCCAGGCGATGATATACAGTGAGCACCATAATTAATTGGACAGTGACACATTTTTTGTTATTTTGGTTCTGTACTCTACTCTAGAGTTTGAAAGGATACAATGACAATGAGGTTGAAGTGCAGACTGTCAGCTTTAATTTGAGGGTATTTTCATCCATATCGGATGAACCGTTTAGAATTTATAAAATCTTTCGTACAAATCCCCCCCCCCCCCCCCCATTTTCGGGCATCAAATAATATTGGACAGTTTAGCATAATGTAGAATAAAGTAATCATTTTCAATATTTGGTCACATA
Source organism: Synaphobranchus kaupii (assembly GCA_029718625.1). Lineage (NCBI taxonomy): Eukaryota > Metazoa > Chordata > Actinopteri > Anguilliformes > Synaphobranchidae > Synaphobranchus > Synaphobranchus kaupii. The sequence goes on from CM056379.1 coordinate 11,120,093, forward strand.
TCCTTTGCATGCCATGACTTCCTGATGTCTGTGACCCAACAAAATACTATTATAAACTATAATAAACAGACAGGAAAACACAGGGAACAGGGAACTGATATTCCTAGGTGAGGATATCAGTCAAGGTGGAGTCTGAAGAGGTGTGTCTTCAGGCCTCGACGGAATGCAGGCAGGGTTGGAGTAGAACGTAGGGGAATGGGAAGTTCATTCCACCACTGAGGAGCTAATGTGGAAAAACTCCGCAGTCGGGACAAGCGAGAGCCTTTGACACGGAGGGGGGGGGGGTGCCAGTCGCCCTGCTGTAGAAGAGCGAAGTGGTCGAGCAGGAACATAGTTCTGGATTAAGTCCTGCAGGTAGGCGGGGCCTGTCCTATTGGCTGCAGTGTAGGCCAGGGTCAGAACTTTGAACCTGATCCTGGCTGCAACTGGCAGCCAGTGGAGAGACCTCAGCAGGGGGGTTACATGGGAAAATTTCGGGAGGTTGAACACAAGCCGGGCAGCTGCATTCTGGATCAGTTGAAGAGGCAGAATGGCGCAGGCCGGTAGGCTTGCGAGCAGGGAGTTGCAGTAGTCCAGGCGTGGTGACCATGGTCTGGACAAGAAGCTGGGTGGAGTAGGTGGTCAGGTACGGTCGAATCCTCCTGATGTTGTACAGGAGGAACCTGCAGGACCGTGCCGTCGCCCTGATGTGCTCTTTGAAGTCCAGCCGGTCGTCCAGGACCACCCCCAGGTTCCTTGCAGAGCGGGAGGCAGCCACCATGGTCCCATCAACGGTGATGGAGAGGTCATGTAGTGGGGAGGTCTTGTACGGCATGAAGAGGAGCTCTGTCTTGTCAAGGTTGAGCTTCAGGTGATGGGTAGCCATCCACTCAGAGATGTCAGTCAGACAAGCAGATATCCTCTCCTTAACCTGTGGGGTAGAGGGAGGGAAAGAGAGGAAGAGTTGAGTATCGTCAGCATAGCTATGATATGAGAAGCCATGTGAATGGATTACTGAGCCAAGAGACTTAGTATACATAGAGAACAGCAGAGGACCCAGTACAGATCCCTGCGGGACTCCTGTAGACAGGGGACGGGGAGCAGAGACGGAACCCTTCCAGGAGACTTGGTAGGATCTATCAGTGAGATACGATACAAACCAAGAGAGGGCAGTTCCAGAAATGCCCATCTCAGCGAGTGTGGAGATCAGGAGTTTGTGGTTGACCGTGTCGAATGCCGCAGACAGGTCAAGGAGAATCAGAACAGAGTGCCTCAGTCACAGCCAGGAGAGCAGTTTCAGTCGAATGGCCGGTTCTGAAGCCAGACTGATATGGGTCAAGCAGGTTGTTCTGGTGGAGAAAAACAGACAGTTGGTTAAGGACAGCACGTTCAATTGTTTTGGACAGGAAGGGCAAGAGATATACAGGACGGTAGTTCCTGACATCAGCGGGATCTAAGCTAGGTTTTTTAAGGAGTGGGGTTACACGGGCAGTTTTAAAGGCAGCAGGAACATGGCCACAGATTAGGGAGGTGTTAATAATGGAGGACAGATATGGAAGGAGCTCAGCAGATATAGACTGGAGGACTGCTGAAGGTATGGGGTCTAGTGGACAGGTGGTTGCGCGATGGCGCGTCACCAGCTCGAGCACATCGGAGTCCTCCAGAGTCTTGAAGGACGACAGTGTAGCGATGGGTTCAGTATGGGGGATGTGGGTGTCACCGGATGCGTGAAGGAGTTCCGGATCGCGGCCACCTTCCCCTCAAAGTGGGTCAGGAAGTCATCTGCAGAGAGGGAGGAGGGTGAAGGGGGTGGAGGGGGGGGTGAGCAGGGAGGAGAAGGTGGAAAAGAGTTTACGTGGGTTAGATAGACTGTATCGAACCCAGATGTATCAATGTATCAATTTTAGACTGGAAAAATGAAGTTTTAGCTGATGTGGTTGCAGCTGTGAAGGCTGCCAGCAGAGTGTGGTAGGAGGCCAGGTCATCTGGGGATCTGGATTTCCTCCACTTTCTCTCAGCGGCTCGTAGCATGGTTCTGCTGGATCTGAGAGAATCTGTCAGCCACGGGGAGGGGGGTGATAGTCGGGCTGGTTTGGAGACAAGAGGACATATTGAGTTGAGAGACTGAGAGAGGCATGAGTTAAACACAGAGGTGGCAACATCAATAGGCATTTTAGCAAAGGTAGCAGGAGGAGGAAGTGCAGAGAGAGCAGAAGTAGTAAGAGAGGTGTGAGAGAGGGTGCGGAGATTTCTCCTAAACGTAACAGCGGCTACGTACCAACAACGTAACTGTAGGCTACGTTTCATGCGTTTGATATGCTACGGCTATTTATTACGAAGAACTCTCCAATCGATTAATAATTCTTGGAAGTGCGGAAGCAAAGTAAGTTGTCAATCTAACCAAAGCCCATAGAGAGAGAAAGCCTTGCCAACTCCAGTAACTGCAATGTAACGGAAAAAAAGTGCAATGGCATTCTTTGAGCCGCAGGGAGCAGTGCTGAGGCACTGCTAAACAGAGTAGAATCCAAGGGGCCAAGACTGGGGGTGCATCCCAATATTCTTCACTCCCCACCTCCCCACTTCCACTCCCCCACTACCACTCCTCTCCTACCCGGAAATATGCAAAACTGCCTGAATGTTTTCAGTACAAGTATTTACATGTACAATATACAATGTACCTGACATTGCGGTTTGCGTCGAGACATTAATTAATATGTAACCATTTATACGTAATTAAGATGTAATCAGCAACATTAAATTAAAACACAAAGATCCGTTACCGGGGCACAGAGTAGAGGAGTGGTAGTGGAGGAGGAAAGGTGGCATTTTTCGACTATTGGGACGTACCCTGGGCTTTCGTTTTGAAGCTCACTTCCTGGTTGGGCTGGGAGCAGCAATTGTGCCATTGCTCACTAGCGATTGGCTCCAGTATAGGTCTTTCACCATGTAAGTCAATGGCAGCAATGTGGTCAAAATACTCACAAAAAAATGTAATTGCAATAGGTGCCTTTCCTTCATCTGATGCCTCTGCATGTGCTGATTTTTTTAAATATTGTGTCGTTTGGACAGGGTATTAACATTTGTTCAGGACCAATCAGAGGGACAGGTTGAGTCCTCTTTGTCTCCACGGAGCAGGCGCAGTTTGTACAAACGGGCGGCGAAAAAGACATCCAGAGCTTCAATCCAGGGTGGGTCCCAATATTCTTCACTCCACCTCCCTTCCTCCACTCCCCCACTACCACTCCTCTCCTATCCGGAAATATGCAAAACTGCCTGAACGTATTTTAGTATTTGCATGTACAGTATACAATGTACCTGTCATTGCGGTTTGTGTCGAGACATTAATTAATATGTAACCATTAAAGGGGCTATATGTAACAAATTTACTGTACTAAATCATAAAATGACCATGATATTTCATCATTGTCCTGTGTGATTCACTATTCTCCGAGTTGACTCCGCCCACTGCCCGATCGTCTCCGAGTTGACTCCGCCCACTGCCAATTTCGACACCCCGGTTTGCCAGATATGAAACAAATTGGCACACAAACACAGCGCCCCAGATAACATGCTGATATCGGGCCACTAGTCAATTAAATTCGGACTACGCTGGTCGTTTTTCGTCCAGTGATGCGCCAGCGGGGCAGTGTTAGTAAATAAACTGGAGGATTGCATCTTGTGAGATGGCAGCAGTCTGCGAGCCGAGTGAAGCTGGTGCCCAGCACACTAATGGGTCTTGCAGCTGGTCATTTTGACACCTGCGGAGCTGTATCGGGGGGCCGGCATACTAACCTTGTGTAGGGAGGTCGAACGTTCTGCTCGCAATGTAATCACAATGGGCATTCCACACGCAAAACAAAAAACAAAATTGACGTCTGGGCTCATTTCAACATGTCATTTAACAAGGAAATCTACTAAACGTGAGTAGATGAAGCTATTCATTTGTTTCAGAAGTGTACTTACACTTCAACAATGTTATTTTTTTACTTTAGAACCCAGAAATTATTATGCTAATTTGACTCTGTTTACGAGCATTTGTGCCGATACTTAACGCTGTACCGAAATCAATGTGGTCATTATAAAACATCCACCACATTGAAGTCGTCAATACACATTTTATTACAAGAAAAACTCACTGTGAAATGTTTTGGGTGTTAATCGATCGGTATGTATCGATACTTTTATTGAAAATGGGTGTTTTTTTAAAATTAACATGAAAAAGGAACTTGCACCTTATAGATTCCAAATCCAAAAACTGAGAATTCTAACCAGTGCCAGCTAAAGTCGCTAGCTGCTATGTTTTTTCTCTGGTCCATTTCGCCGGTAAACTCCAGATGAACAACGACATTTTTACATGTAGATCTTCATCAAAATCTCGTCTACAGTATGCCTCCAGTCGTTTTGATGCCTGTGGAGCTCGATCGGGGCACCAGCATACCAACGGTAGCGCCGTGCTCATCCAACGACATTTTGTCCCTCCCTGCAGCCATTCCTGCATTTGCCTTCTCCGTGTTAGCAACCCCATGGTAAGTAACGTTACATCATTTTATTTTCAGTTTCATCTGTAATTATATATAATTATAGGCCCTATGTTCAAAGTGTAGCCTACATTTGAAGTGACATGATCAGTTCACAACCAAAGGCTCTGATCCGTGCTATAAGTTGGCTATAGCTAACGTTATAAAAAGTAGCTAACGTTAGCTGTCAATGACAGTGTCATTGCTATCTCCCTCTCTCAACCTCCTCTAATGTTACCTGCTGACCAACTTGACCGATGGCTCTCTAATGGTCTGGGGTGCTCTTTTTCGACCTAGCTGAATTTTTACAACCTTGTGTGAAATACCATGTTGAGCAAAATATAGCTAAATTAATGTGGCCAAACGCATTTAATCAACCCCGCTATCCGATCAGTATTGCTTCACCCCTTCTACTATGGAAGCATATCCGCGCCTAAATTCAAATGAAAATACAAATCGCGATTGCATTTCGTTTTCATTCGATGTGTGCAAAAACATGACATAAATTAAAATGCAATGTGTTTTCATTTTCAAGTTAATGTACGTATCCTACTTTATCTGACAATTTGAAAATGTTAGCAAATCCATTTAATTTTTCTCACCCTCTACGAATCCTGCCATTAGTGGTGTGTCTTAATTTTGTGAATGATTCAAATCCATTTGGTGAAGGATTCCAGTATTGACAGATGCCTGAATTAATTACCCTCCAAAAATATTCTGAAAACCCCCCATCTTCACTTGACTCCCATCAGTGTAGGAAATAAAAAAGGGGGCAATTTTTGCCCTCACTGACATTTTATATTGGGGCAGTTTGTGAAATATACAAAAAATAACACTACTTTATTAGTTAACCTTACTGTATTAGTAGGCTAAATATTACTGGCATTTTTAGCAGACGCTCTTATCCAGAGCGACTTACACAACTTTTTAGCATTTTTTAAAATATATATATTTTTTTAATACATATTATCCATTTATACAGCTGGATATATACTGAAGCAATTCAGGTTAAGTAGGCTACCTTGCTCAAGGGTACAACGGCAGTGTCCTACCTGGGAATCGAACCTGCAACCTTTCAGTTACAAGGCCAGTTCCTAAATAGCAAGTTATTTAGTGTCAATCTTATTTTATAGCTGATAAGTCATATCAAAGTGTAGCTATGTGTATGATGGCGGGGGCTTGCAGCAGAAACTACACTAAAAACTAAATTTCAACCAACCAGCTACATCGAGTGGGCTACATCTGATTGCCAGATGAAATACACCACAAGATGGCAGTGTGACCAAGGCAGGGTGAAAAAATTACTCCGTTGACGTTGTGAGACAACATTCAGCCATATTTACGTAAGCTTAGGCTACTGCAGCTAGCCAACAAGTTAGCCATGTGATTTTGGAATGAGTTATAGGCCTATCCCAGATAGCAAAATGACATTGAATCAACATTGAATCAACGCCAGGAAGAAACATTGAATCAACATTGATTTCTGATGTTGATTCAACATTGAAAGTGCACATACGTTTTAACATTGATTCAACGTTGATAATTCAACCAAAGCAGACATTGAAACAACATAATTTCAACTATAATCTAAATGGAGCAAAATTGATTTTTAGTTGAATTATAGTTGATCCAACATTGAATCAATACAAAATCAATCCTGCTTTATGTACAGCAAGGATTTTAGTGGATTCACTGGTTCAGCCCAAAATTTCTATCCAGGAACAATTTCCATAAAAGCATAAAATTATGATAAAAACAGTTTTTTTGTTTTATTAAAATTTATTGATAACCATTACAATTTTGTTCTAAAAAGTCTCGCGCCCCCCCCCCCCCCCCCCCCAATTCATTTTTTCTCAAAACAATTAATATAAAAATAATACTTAATATATAACACTTAAATATAAAAGTTAAATACATTAATAATCTAGAACAATATAAAATACAATTAATAAATAGGAAATACACAATGTAATACAATACATAAATCTATTGGCACTCGGTTATTTTTTTCTTTTAAAAAAAATTGAGTCCAGTTCAGTAAAATTTCCTTTTATGCCAGTACATTTTCTGACCTAGGCTACTAACCCAACTGGGCCACTGAAAAAACGTTAAGGTTGAACCCTATAGAATAGAAAACTATAGTTTTACCATATTTCTGAGCATACAATGTAGCTCATTACCTGCACTTTTTATTTATGCAATCTTTTTTGGACATCTTTATCAACCAACAACTCTGGAGGGCACTGTAATAAAACCAATGCCACTATCAGATTGATACTTGGTTATTGGCAGATACACAAAGTGAAGTACTGCAAAATCATTACGCTGCCCCCCTCCCGCCCTGCTTCATTTTTTATTTGCGTGGTATGCCACCTCCTCTTTCTGGGGCGTAGCGCAGCCACTTCTTTACAATTTCTGCAAAGACCAGATGGGTAGTGCCTTTCATTCTATGCTGGACTGCACCTAATACAAGAAACACAATGAAGCAGATGGAGACCCTTTTAGATTTCATGTTCAATTACAGAATCTTTTTAACATACTGGAAAGAAAGAAGTCAAGGCAATGTCCAGTCATTTAAGGGGATAGAACGGCATCAAATTAAATGTTTTAACATGATATTACTAACTTAAATCTGATAGTTCCGGTCTATTGTTCTCAATTAGTCAGTTTTGCGTTCCTGCCGTGGTAAATGCAATGGCTACCTCTGGATATCAATTTGCGATAGGTTGGTACTAAAGGTCTGCATAACTGCAGGACTCCCGTGGGTCCCGACACAGTTCTTAGCGGTGCCGGTGCGGTCGTTCTTTATGTAGCTGTGGGCGGGTGCGGGTGGTCACGTTAGAATGCTGCAGGTATTATAACCAGTTTTAGTTGCGTTTACAGATAGGCCCTCTTACAATCTATTAAATTTTGCAGCCTATACTACTACCTCATTTTATATGTATTTTTTATTTTAATGTAACCGTTTTATTGTATATTTATTAGGTATTTCAGTTATCCATGCCGTAGCATGTTATTGCTGCAGTTGCAGAAAGCGCAACTAAAACTGTTCTGTTTTGAAATAAACGTTACTTCATAAAACGAAAATTGCTATTCTAATGACATCTTATTGCTATGAAAAACTTTTTTTTTCCCGTTGCGCTATACGAGCCATAGTTTTTACGCAGTTTATGGCTACAAATAAACGACTTGGTTATTGCATTACATTATCTAATTGTACATTGTCAATACATTATAAGTGTCAGGCAATAGGATTTTAAGGGAATGCGAACTTGCATATGGGATTTTAAGGCGATGCGGCAGGTTTCAGACAAGGTTTTGTGGGAGCGGGTGGGTTTCGGCGAGAATATATGCAGCGCGGGCGGTTGCAGCATGAAAAGCAGCGGGAGCGGGCGGGTTTAGAATGACTAAATCAGACCCGTGCAGACCTCTAGTTGGTACTGTGTAACTAAGTAGCTAGGCACTCTGTAACTAAGGAGCTAGCTAGCTAATGTTATCGAATTTAGCATGTTTTGACTAAGAATTTGATTTTCTGACAAAAAAAAATGTTGTAAATGGACAGAATCACACTCCAAACATCAGTTTTCAATGGGAAAAGTTGGTTTTTCATTGCAGTTCCACTTTAACCTGGGGCCCCGTGTGGTACACCCGGTAAAAGCACTTGTGACTTGATACTAGTGCGGCGGTGACCTCTGCGTCGTGCCAGTTCCGGCCCTGGCCGGGTGTTCCATTCAGGGACAACATTTCGGCTGTTGTCCCCAGGGGTTGGGGTTAAGGGGCCGACATGAGTTTGTCACATGATCGCAGCTTCTCCATGTGGGATTAAACAGATGACGGCGTTCCGTAACGGAGGTGTTGGATTTAATCTCTGCCTACTGACTGCGTTGTTGTGACGGGCTCTACAGTATGAGGGGGGAATTGAACTAGAATAGTGCATAATTGGACACCAAATTGGGAGGAAATTGGATAAAATTATAAATAGTTTGATTTGCTACCGGTAACATGCTGCCAATTGATAGCAAGCTACTGCGTGACGCTGCGTTCAACACAGTACACGTTTGTACTGCCCGTTTGTGGGCGCTTATAAACAAATTCAATCTTGTGTTGGTTAGATTGTTCACTGAAATTTTGCTAAACATCATGCATGGTGAGGTGTGACGTTTAGTCATTTAGTAATTTTCATTGAAACTGTTCAACTTTCTAGAAGTGTTAAACATACGAGTACAACAGTTTTCTGAACTTGTACGCCTCGGTGCTATAGGCTGCGGTTAGCTGTCATACCATTTGAAATTAAAGAAGATGGCAAATGGGTTAAATAGTCATGGATATGCTCGAAACTTCATATTCAGCCACCTTCGGCCATGGATTTTAATTTCAATTACATTGGAATATTTGGACAATATTCTGACAATTGCTTAAGTGGTTCAAGCCTCCACAAGGATACCTGTATCTTGTTCCAGGGGCAATTCAGAACTGTAATCACCAATACAAAATACATATAAAAAGGTAATATATCTAATTATTTGACAGTGTTCTATTCTTTTCAGAAAGCAAAAAGTTATACTCACCAAACATGCAGTCTTGTACTAGTGTCTCTTTAAAGGCCCTTTTAGTTCCTTTCCCTGCCCAATTGAAGGAGCACGCCAGTTGATTTGTGAGAGCAGCTGATAGCATTCGCCGAACCACAACATCGATGTTTGCACCACCCACCATGGCAAAGCGAGAAACCTGCCAAAAAATTTTTTTAATGAACATTTTCAATAAACTGTACTGCCTCCGCTGCTGCCTCCTGATCAATGCACGCCTTGTGCAGGCCCTACCTCGACTACACAATCTGAACAAAACGAAAAGAAACACAACCTCAAAAACACCAAACGCCATTTTCCAGGAAGTGTATAGCTAGTATTTAAATATTATGCGGGGGGAATGAAATCCGAACTGCGATCTGATTACAGGAGGTCGCATTGAACTGTCAAGTATGGATGCGACTCAATCTGACCTGGTGTGATCGGATGTTGGAATTCCGATTCCAGAAGTCGCATGAAGTGACTAGTGTAACCGTAGCCATTAAGTTTACAAAACTACCATTAAAATGAATGATGCTCTATGAGCAATTAAGGCGAAGATTTTAATGCCCGTTTGACATTTTTTCACCAATTGGCAAACTTTTAGTATCGTTGTTTTTGAAATATTGACCTGAACAACTTCCCCTAATTGGAAACAAAACCATGAGTCAGTTTTGATGTTGATATAGGCGTTTATACACACAAGCCACACCCCTGCAATTTTCATTGGCTGCTAGTGGATGTTTTTTGTTGTGGAAACTTTTCTTATAATCAGATGCTAGATATTGGTCCATAGATGGTGTGTGCCAAATTCAATGGATATTTGATAAAAATCCTAAGAATCTCATGGATTTGAGTATTTTCCCCCAAAAATTCAAAATGGCGGAAAATCTAAGTAGGCGGTGATTGGCCCCTTAATTAATGCATGTTCCAAAGTTATTCTGCCTGTCAAGTACATCCCAGCTTACCATTTTGTGACGCTCAGTTTCCCTTTGTAGCACCCTCTCCGCTTCATCAAATTGCTCAATATTTTTAAGGGGCAAGAGGACTGAAGGAGTTGTGAGGACAAGCGAATCACTGCTCTGGGACGACCTTCCGAGGAAGTCTTTGATTTCTTTGAGCTCAGTCTGGATTGTCAAGGCATCTTGTCGGACTTCTTTTATTTCATGGATGACTTGCGCCAGCATCGCTGTCATTTTATTCACGCCGATATCTTAAGGACAGAGTACAAGGATGTGATCAATACAGGGTCCAAAAAAATCTGATGTAAGACCAAAATACATTTGTTCAAAAAGTAATACCAGGCAAACCCAAAACATTGTATTTATAAATTTTTCCCTCACCCCCTCAGTTATTTTTGCTCTCATCAAGTCAATCTCAATCCGTTTTTAAGCACAAATTGTTGGTTACATTTACAGTATTGCACTACCTCCACTTCAGGCCACAATTTGCTCAGATATCTTTTTTAGTCTGGAGGTTATCCATCTATATTGTGCACCATAATTCGTTGGATAGTGACATTTTTTGTTATTTTGGTTATGTACTCTAACACTGTCTTTGATATATAATATAGGGTAATGAGGGTAAAGTGCAGACTGTCAGCTTTAATGAGAAGGTATTTTCATACAACCCCAATTCCAAAAATGGATCTCTATGGGAATTGGGTGGTGGGACTAGATTAAGCTGTAAATTATACGGGAATAGTATGGAACCCATGGTTGGCTAAATGGCTTTAAGTCATCAAGGGTCTGAGGTATCAAACGAGTCTCAAACCATCACTCTGCTGCCAGATATGCAGTATATATGGATGGATCACTTGGTTGTTTCTCCTGACTTATTTTTCCATAAAATTCAATAGGAAAATGAGTCAGGAGAAACAACCCTTAAAGTGATCCATCCATATCTACTGCATTTCTGGCAGCAGAGTGATGGTTTGAGGCTCATTTGATACCGCAGAGTCTTTTTATATCATTTTATACCCAGTCATGATAGCATCACCTGTTTACCTGTGGAATGTTACAAACAGATGTTTTTTATTTTTTAACTTCCCAGTCTTTTTTTTGCGCATGTCCCTTTTTTGGAACGTGTTGCAGGCATCAAATTCGGAATTAGCGTATATTTACAAAAATAAATAAAGTTGATAAGGCAAAAGATTAAATATATTTTCTTTGTACTGTTTTCAATTAAATATATGTAAAAGGAAATTTACAAATCACTGCTTTCTGCTTTTATGTGCATTTTACATACTGTCCATACATTCCATTTTTGGAATAGGGGTTGTATATACTGGATGAACCATTTAGAAATGACAGCACTCTTTGTACATAGTCTCCCCATTTTAGGGCCAAAAATCCTAGACTAGATTCAGCTGTAAATTACTCAGGTACAGTATGGAATACATGATTGCCTCAATGGCTGTAAGTAAAGGGTCTGAGGTATAAAATCAGCCTCAAACCATCATGCTGCTGCCAGATATGGATGGATTACTAAGAGCTGTTTCTCTGGACTAATTGTCCTATCGAACACTATGGGAAAAACTAGTCGAGAGAAACAACTGCAGTAATTTACAGCCAAATCTATTCCCCCACCCCAATTCCCATAGAGATGCATTGAAATGCAAAGAGATTATACACTGCCTGGCCAAAAAAACCTTATGCAACGTCACATTTATTTCCGTCCATAGTTGCATAAATTTTTGGCGGAGATCTTCTATTGACGACGGGAGAGTCAAACCACTGCGTAAAGTGTTCTCCAGCACATCCCAAAGACTTTCAATGGGGTTAAGGTCAGGACTCTGGTGGCCAATTCATGTGTGAACATGATTCATGCTCCCTGAACCACTCTTTCACAATTTGAGCGCGATTAATCTTGGCATTGTCGCCCTGGAATATGCCCATTGATGGGATAACCTGGTCATTCAGTACATTCAAGTACTCAGCTGACTTCATATTATTGCTGCATAACGTTGCTGAGCCTAGACCTGACCAATTGAAGCAACCCCAGATCATAACACTGCCTCCAGAGGCTTGTACAATGGGCACTATGCGACGGTGACTTTTTTTTTGGCCAGGCAGCGTAGTATTGGCTTGTAAGAGTATAATAAAATAAGATATCAAAACTGGTGACATTGACGTTATCATTGTATCCTTTCAAACTCAAAAGTGCTAGAGTACAGAACCAAAAGCCCGAAAGTCACAAGAGATTTATGAGGGAGCCACCTTATAATAGTGAATATTCAATTCAAATTCAAATTTTAGGCACTGTCACAAAAACACTTTACAGAATTACGTTATGTAATGGTGACTAGCATATACTTTATGTAGAACGCAGACAATGATGCGTACCCTTCATCAGTTGCCTTGATTCTTGCCTCGATTCATGCCATTGCATCTCTGGACCTAAAACAGACCAGAATAATATTATGTTTGTCATACATGAGGTAACTACATCATAAAGGCTGATTGAAAAGAATATGATGAACATAAATTATTGAGGTGCAACACTTAATCATGATACAGCAGCTGACCACATGGTATAATTACAGCTACTTTCCATGGTGTAGATGAAAAGCAAAACATTTTAAAACATTACATCACAAAACATTACCAGAAGTCTCTGGGAGTCACAAGGCTATAGCAATGGGAGATAACCCAAGCAACTATTCTTACCGTAAGCATTGTAAGGCATGTTGTACTGTCCCTGATAGGATCCTGTATATATATTTTTTTTAAATGTAAACAAGCTCAGGTGTTGTTGTTAAAGAAGATAATAGGCACTTATAGCAACCATATAAAAACTCAAATACAAACTAAAATACAAATATGACTTACTGGGTAAGATTTTGTGTTCATTACATCAAAGGGGACATGAAGCACTCGGTGAAGTGGCTCTGGTTCGTTAGCTTTTTACCTTAAATTAGATATGACTGTGCGTTCAAATCTCAAACCGACCCGTATTTGCTGGAAAAAGAAGTTGAAATTCGCTTTTTTTCCACTAGGGCGCAGCCATCTTGGACCAACTGCGGTCGTGACATCACTAGGTTGGTCGGTCTCTGCTGCTCAGTGTATTCCTATGGGAAAATAGCTGACTTTCAGTGAGCTCAGCGATGTATCGTGAGGAAAAAATAAAACAAAAAATGCACAGACGGTCTTTTTCTATTGCCCCAAGATGCTCAAATGAGTATTACCGAACAAAACTTAATTTAAAACTGAATTTCCACGAACTGCTTATGACCCGTTCTGACCATAGCCTACTGCTGTGACCTGACGAGCCGGCAACTGCAGCGCCGCTGCATTGCCTTGATAAACGGTTTGCGAGCTAAAGTCGTGTCTAGCTAATATTGCCTATATAAAATAAGCGTTAGCTTGTGACGCTAGGTCGCGGTATGTATATATTTGCAGGCTGTTAACTAATATATCAAGGCAATGCAGCGGCGCTGCAGTTGCCGGCTGGCCACAGCATTATTAGCTAAAATGGTCAGAAGCAGTTTGTGAAAATTCAGTTTTAAATTAAGTTTTGTTCGGTAATACTCATTTGAGCATCTTGGGGCAATAGAAAAAGACCGCCTGTGCGTTTTATGTTTTCCTCACGATACATCGTTGAGCTCACTAGTGTTGTGTCGTTCGCGAACGATTCGTTCAAAAGACCGAATCTTTTGGGTGAACGAACTGAACTGAATCACTTACTGAAAAGATCCGTTCATTTCTCAGTTCAGTTGAGCTCTCGAACGGATCTGATCAGCAGCGAGCGTGCAGGGAGGGAGAGGGACTGCCGCGAGCGAACGTGATTCGTCCCCTGCGAACCAGTTCTGCTGTGCTGAACGAATCATTCCCGGGCGGGTGGGCGCTGAGCGAGGCAGCGAGCGTGCAGAGTGGACTTCTGCGAGCGAACGTGTCGTGATTCGTTCACTGAAGGCTACTAGACACAGTGAGTTAACGTGACGTGATCCTGAGTGATAATCAGCGGCTCAAACTGCCAGAATCAGGGCCAGCAAGTTAAGACTTAAGTCATTGAAAACCAGCGTTCACCTCCAATATTGATATTCAACGAGGAAACTTTTAAAAATATCAAGATTTATAAACGGGAGTTTGGCGCACTTCCGCATGAACCGTTCGGCCGTTTCAGTTCACTGAGTGAGTACGCAGTCGGAGCTCCGCCCAAGCACTGAACGATTCGGTGAACGAATCTTTTGAACGAATCTTTTTAATGAACTGATTCTAGTGATTCCAGTCACTGAAGTGAACTGTTTTGCCCATCACTAGAGCTCACTGAAAGTCAGCTATTTTCCCATAGGAATACACTGAGCAGCAGAGACCGACCAACCTAGTGACGTCACGACCGCAGTTGGTCCAAGATGGCTGCGCCCTAGTGGAAAAAAAGCTAATTTCAACTTCTTTTTCCAGCAAATACGGGTCAGTTTGAGATTTGAACACACGGTCATATCTAATTTAAGGTAAAAAGCTAACAAACCAGAGCCACTTTACCGAGTGCTTCATGTCCCCTTTAAGTGCTAAGCTGCTGATTTACTTTGTTAATGCACATGCACTCCTTTCAGAAATGGTTTGATGCAGCGAATGTGGTCATCCAAGTACGTTATGACGCATTTTATAGTTATTCATTATGCACAAATGCGAGAGTCATTATTGTCAGGGGCGATAAAACTCCAGGATGCAAATGCATCCCAGGTTTTAAAGGGGAAGTTCACTTTCTAACACTTCTAGGCTTGTTTTCACATCTAACTGGCCTTTTGTATGCACCCCAGACATTTTTTAAGTAAGTTGGTTGCCATTATCATGGAAATGTTCATTTTTACAAAAATGAAATAAAACTGGCTCAAAACTATATTTATATAGTGTCCTTAACCGTGATGGATGTGTCACCATGCATTTACAAATGAACGTTTATTTAAACATCTGGCGATGAAAAAGATCTATTTTCTGCAATGGAAGTGCATACTGACATTTCAGTAAATATTAACCCAACAAAATAACTAATCAGAAAAAGGTGGTCGACACTTTCATTAGAAGGTCAATATCAGTCATGGGAAGCAGGATTGTGTGTTTACAATGTGTATAACATGGAGTTTGATTTTGAATGGGGCTACTATGGAGTAGGGATATTGCCTACACTATTGCATCATATACCTAAATATTGAAACAATCAATGTAAAAACTGTCTGGAGTACATACAAAAGTCCAGGTAGGTGTGAAAATTAGCCCAGAAGTGTTAGAAAGTGAACTTCCCCTTTAAGATGCACATTTACACAGTAATGTAACAAACACAAAATCTCTCCCACTGCATGTGCAGCCATCTTGCATTATGTATCTTGGTGATGTGATGTCAGAGGAATGTTTCCATTCTGCCTGGCAGTTTTATTACTTTTTGAGAAAACAGGTGCAACATTTGCACTGGTGCAAACGATTAGAAAATCAGGCCCTAAAATTTATGAACATTTTAAGTAATTACCATTCCTTGCTTGTTCAGGGTTTGAATGGTATGTAGGGTTGCTGCTACCTTGAGCGTCTGCAGTAGCAGGAAAAACAAAATAAGAATGAATCTTAAAATTGTGCATGAAAAAAAGCAAATTCTAAGGCTGTTTTGATTAAGTCTTTTGCTCCACTTACCATAAAAGTATTGCTCTGGCAAACTGCACTCTCCATAGAATGATTCTAAACATAAAACAAAATGAACACTACATTAATCCACTGTGTGAAGAACTTCAGTCATGAAAACCCACTTATGGCGGCGTGATGATGTTCAAAAGAGTTACATGTTGCACAATAAATAAATACAGTGGGAGAGGAACAAAAAACATTTTAAGAGTGTTTTTCCAGAACTCTTAAAGTCCACTTTGATCAATTTTGAGAAAATAAAGTTTTTTTTGCATGACAAAAATCACGTTTTAATACTTAAAACTGCAAATATCTTAACCTATCAGAAAATGCTCTGTTACTGTGTATATTACTCATTATTACACTACTTAGTGCAGTCATGTTTGCCGACTAAAGATTTGTGCATGTGCTCTCTGGTGGTATTGGAACGGAGTACATTTTTCAACCCCACTGAGCGAGGACTGAGTTTTGGAAAAGTTCAGCAGATTCACTTGGGTGGTGAAAGGGGACAGATCACAAATTGGAGGAATGGGATAGTTCACGTGGTAGTGCTCACTATAATCAACAGTGCTATGTGATTAGTTTGATTTTGACTGAGTTTTGGAAAAACGCTCTTTATTTTGTTCGCACATATGATGACAGGAAACGATTAAACATGTAAACATTTACCATTCCGAGATTGCTCGGGAGGCTGAATTAGACGGCATTTTGGCCCTCTGCCAGGCAAATCTGTAAATCAAAAACGAAATTGTTAATTTCAGTCCTAGGTAAAGAATAGTACAGAAAATATCACGAATCCGTACATCAATTTAAAGCTGAATGGAATCACTTGTGAGGTAAGATGTGCTGACCTTGTACATCTGACCCCTAAAGTGTTCTTTTGTGGTTTAGAACACAAAAATAGGTGTTTTATAAGGTATATTTTAACATTATACGAAAAAGGGCAATTATTTTACAATGTACTGTGCTTTTTTGGAGTTGAAGGAAATATCTTTCAAATGATGTACAATACAATTATCATCAGTTTCTTGAGTGCCCATACTGGTTAATGTGATGGAAGCCTGCAAGTAGCCTGTGGCATTTTAAGATTATGGAGGGCGCTGAAATGTAACGTGTTAATATGAGGAATGAAAATTTCAACAAAAATCAGTGATTCGTACAATCGATGTAGGAACTTCCTTTGGTGTGATATTGCTTATATAACATAGCATAATGCAAATACAATGATTATCATTAAGTTTTATGTCTTATTATAATTATTTATATTTCTGTTCTTGGTATTTGCACTTTTCCATTTTATATTTTAATCATAATTAAGTACAATAAAATTGAAGTCTAAATTTCATTAATAGTGAAATATTAAGTACAATAAAATTTGTTTTACAATAAAATTATTAAAAGTCTAAATCTGAAAATCTGGCTCATGCTGAGAGCAGTACTCATACTTGTGATCGCTGGGTCTAGAGTGCAATACATTATCCATTAGACCACAAATACCAGTTGACCTGTGCAAGTAAGTCTATTTAAATGTGTCAGATTTATATAATTAGTTATATTGATCTTATATATGGATGCTTATAAAATTGACAGCTGACAACAAAAACGACTGTCAATTGACAAAACTTGCCATGAGTAAAAACTGGGACATATAAACTAGGACAAATTAATACTGCATGGCTCATTAGAGCACATAGAAAGGTGTGTCGAAGTATGCATATTTTAGGGTTTAAATGCGAATTTTCCAAGTTCTTAGTAAAACGATTTCCCACGTGACGTATGTTTTTTTTATTTAATTGATAACATTGCGAAATATAAACCTCTGAGCCCACCGAATCTGCCTATTTGAGACTGAGCCAAAAGCCTGGGGGCGGGTTTTTTAAAATTTTTGTATTTTATTTTAAAACCTACGTCACTGCTCTTTCCGAATGTTTCGTGGGCTTTTTCAGATACTAAACCAGTAAGAGAATGCCTATGCGAGTGGGCCTTTAAGGACAAAAGCTCATTAAATTTTTATTTAAATTTTTTAAATTTAACATGAGACTGGATTTAAAATAACCAGCCTCAACCATCCAATAAACAACTTGGTCATTCACTTTGATGTGTACATAATTACCATTACTTGGTTGTAGGTTCTGCATCACTGGGTATGTCGGTGAACAGTTTCTGCCTTGTCTCTCTATTGAAATGGAAAGGTATTGGCATCACTGACATAAATGTGAAAATGGATTTAGGCCTTTGAAATACATACATAACATATGGAAAGAAAAAAAAAATAATATGAAAACAGTACAACAGAAATCAACAATATACCTGGGGGAGATATTGTTGGTCGCTTGGCTAATTCTGTTTTTCCAGCGGCACGGCTGTCCACTTCAGTGTCTGATGCATTGTTGCAACCATTGTCGTAACGTGGATTGGGCCTAAAGAGATTTATAAGATTAACTGCGCCCGTGTCGAGACATGTACACTATTTGATAGTTGCTACTGAACCAAATAACTAAAAAATAAAGTCAAAGAATACTTTGATTTTCTTTTTTTCCGCTCCTCTGTCTCATGCTCTGACTGAATATCAGAGGTGCCGCAATCTGGTTGCACAGACTTCCTTAGACAGTTTTGAGCCATCTCATAGGTTTCTACAAGAAAATAAAAATGGGAAAAGAGAGACTTACTACATTGAATGGAACAGTGAAATTACATTCCTAGCCTCAATACAATATACAATAACTTAACTCACCACAAGTTACAAGACGGCGCACAGAGTCATGGACGGACCATCCCACTCCAGGTTGCTGCTGTTGTTTTACTGCTTTAAGTATCTTCTGAGAATCGAATGGTGGCCATGAGCATTTTGTACCATCTAACCAACAGCTCGGCACTACCGCAGCGCTTTTGTCGTGAAATTCTACTACACACCACTGCACCACTTTATTGTCCATCTAGGGAAATATGCATAATGTATCAATTTTACAAGGTTGGAATGTGTGTTGTATTATTCAGTTAGTACTTTTTCATGCATGCTGGTTTTTGTTTTCTCCTTAATATCAGCAACCAATTCAGACCCAAGAAACCAGGTGTGGTCAATTAACTGTGTTATTGGCTGCTTTAATTGATCAATTAAGTACTTAGTAACAACAAAAACCAGCATACCCTGCGTCTCTTCAGGACCAGGAATGAGTATCACTGGATTAGTGGATTCAACAAAAAAATTTCCTTCAGCGAACTTTTGCTGCATACAAGACAGTATTTATCAGTTACGAAGTATACAGTGGTGTTAGAAAGTATGTGAACCCCTTTGGAAGTCTGTTTTTCAAATATTTCACACATTAATCTATTATATCATCATCTAAGATACATTTTCTGATAAAGCACGACATGATTACAGCAAAACACAAATAGTTTGAATACATGTGGATTATTTACTCAATACAATGATTAAACATAAATTATTCTAACTATTTATGTTTTCCTTTAATAATTTCATGCTTTATCAGAAAATGTATCTTAGATATAGATATAATAAAGACTGAAATATTTGAAAAACTGACTATTCCAACTGACTGTTCACATACTTTTTACCACCACTGTATATTGAACGACATCAAAGCATTTCAGTTAATTTTTAGACACTGGTGCCGGCGGAGGGAGAACATTTCATGTGGAGAATAGGAATGGCTACGAAGCCATCATCTACAGGGTACAGAACATATTTTCTTTTAACATGAGCAAGTCTAACCACCCCTAACCTGCTCCGAAACTGACAGACCTTGTAACAACCTATGTATGTTGACTCACAAGGATATGAAAAGTAGGGCTCGTGTTGTCTGAACCTTTGAAATAGCAGAAAAATATCCCCGTCTACCTTGAGGATATTCTTAATTACAGCAACCTCATCTCCAATCTGTATGCAATTATCCCCTTGCTCGATAGAAAGAGTGTAGTCATTGGTGGTGACTTTCCTGAACTGTTCAGAGGAACAAAACTCTGGCGGTAAAGGGCCATCGTATTGCTTATTATGTAAAGTAGGCTTGTCAGTTGGAATTGCTACCAGAACGGTTGGCATTTCTGATAGCCTTTTCACTACTTGCTGTAATGGTTGGTGTGGCTTACGCAGCAGTTTTTTTATTTGGCCCAAATAATTTTCGAATGGAAAACCTGATACATTGTCCAGAGGTCCAAACTTCCGATACTCGTCTGCTAAATGAATCACCTGGTGTATGGTGAACACAATTTCCTCCCTTCCATACAATTCCCCAAAATGTCTCACAAAAGAGACAAGCACTGTCTGAGCAAAGGCAACCATTTCATCAGAGATGCCAGGGGACAGAAGCAAAGATATTCCAACCGAAAATAACATGAAATTGTCGTACAGCTCACTGGGAAGAATGTCTCTAAGTACAATTGGACCAGTGTACAACATAAATTGCCGTAGCTCAGTGGCTTTCCAGCGGTCAATCTCGGTTAAATCCCTTGGCTTACGGGCAAATTCAACAGGGGTGTGGGGTCGTAACATTAAGAGTTTGCTTGAAATCATGTTAACAGTTCGAGTGGGCATCCTGGTTGTCAATTTGCCTTTTGTCCACATGCGTAAGAGTTTTCTTGTTACCCCAAGACAGCACAGATGCATATAATCAATGGGAAACTGAGTAACCATTTTTACTATGCCAGTCAAAGGACTAAGCTGTTGCTGAAGGTGATGTTCCTCATCAGCCATAGAAGCAAAATCTGCGTCACTCCTGAGTTGAACGTTTGTGTCAGGAAATGTCATTTTATTGTTCCATTCCCCAACTTGAGTACACTTATCGCACCTGGAATACCCATTATGGGACTTAATATGCTTCACATATGCTCGAGCCGGGGCATCACATACAAAAGATGATGCAAGAACATTAAGCCGTCTACCATTATGAATTATACCGGTTCCCTGCACATTAGTTAAGTCCTGTATAAATGCCTTTAAGTAATCGGAAATACTACCAGGCTTGCTTATTCCACAATATAAGCCTACCACAAAAGGGGACCTTGTGTAGTCACAATCAGCCATGGCAAGGATTGGCCAAAATTGAACTTTTGAGCTTTTAAAAAGAGGAAGGCCATCAATGTTGAACTGAAGTTGCATTTTTTCAAGATTTGTTGGCAAGTTCAAGCATTTAAGTTTGGACAGCAATCCTTCTTCCAAGCCAAAATGATAATATTCCCCACTCCCCATTTGGCTGGTGGACACCTTGGATTGTGTCCCAAGCAATGTCCTTCCATCTTTAGGAAGGTTTGGATAAAAGGTCCTTAGTATGGATAAAAGTGCAGTCACTGCCACCAGTGGGATGGCAAAGACTGTGGCCCAGAATTTTAAAGCCATTTGGAGCATGGAGTGTTTTGGCTCATGTTCATCCGAATCAATATCAGAACCTTCACTGATTGCACCGCTTGCACTACCATTGGGACTATGTGGGGGACAGTGTGTGTCACTAGTAGAGGGAAATCCATTACTTAAAGTGGCTGCATTCGGGGCTACTGTTTGGTTCCAAGAATCAACCAAAACATTGACAATACATTGACCCCCTTTATCACAAGTTACAGATGAATTATCGAGGACTGCATTAGTGTTTTGCTTTGCAATGGAGTCCTCAAATTCTTGTAATATCTCCTGCTCTGCGTTCTTGACAATCTTGATAAGTTGTCTTCTCTTTGCCCAATAAGATGTCATTTTATTGAAAAAGTGAAACCACAACACATAAATAACATTAAAGGGGTGGTGGCGGGGACGGTTAAAGCACTGTTCTTCAGTACAGAGTTGTCCACTAGGATTCAGGTTTGGGTTGTGCCATTGTCAGATTTTGGTTCGGTTTTCAGGTAGTGGGCAGCAATTGGCCCTAAGCATGCAGCTGCTTTGTGAGTGGGGGGAGGCAAGTGGAAGACAAAGGAGTTTGCCACGTGGTATATGGCCTGATGGGCTAGAGCTACAGTCAGGAGTGGTGCAGGGCTAAGTGCGAAGGTAATTAGTTGCTGCAGTTCTCACTGGTCATAGCAGCGGACTCCACAGGAAGGGATAATTAGAATACAGATTGGTACAATTGGCTACCAAATAGGTATTTTACCAAATTTTGCTACTAAAATTTCAACAAAATTGATTAAAATAAATAAAGGCAGTTGGAACTTTTCAGCTATAGATCAGTTTTGTATTTGTGCCTTACAATTGTCACCTCATCAGACTGAAGTTGATGGTGTATTGTATTTGTGTCTTACAAATTGTGTTACCTCAGATTGAAGTTAATGGTCTAACGCTAACAGTTATGACAAATTACTTTTTCTCCTGTAACGTTAATTGAGAACCTATTCAACTGACAATACGAGTGGTGCAGCAGTTACTAACGTTCGACTTACTGGGTCAGAAAAAGTAAACTTGTTGTTACTGATGGCTTAACAATATGATGCATGTGAAAACCTATAAAAAAAATAAAACACATTAATGACACAATAAAAAAACTAATTTCTTAGACAAGATTGGCTGATCCTTAGAAGAAAAGCCAATAATAAAATCGCAACATAGGTTACACGCAACTGTTACACTGTTGCGATAACGTTAACGTATGGACCCTGGTTATGAACTTATCCATATCATAGCTCATTCACGTCCCCGCCCCCCAAGACACTCACAGCATTATATCAACTTTATTTCCTTTTAGTTCATACCTCCAGTCATACCACCCTGGTCTGTAAAAAAATAACGTTACGCTGAATAACACCCGCCCAGCTCACCCATCTAACTTAACGTTAGGCCAGAAACATACCTCACGCAAATAAGTTACGCGTACGTTAGCTCGAAGCGTCCACGTTAGCGTATTTGCGTGAGGTAATTATGTTTCTGGCCTTAACTTTAGTTGTCTAACGTTAGCTAACATTCACCAGGTTCTCTTCACTGACTGAACATGAACTTCAGTTTTAGTTAGGTAGCTAGCTAGCTAAATTAGTTAACATTAGCTAATGTAACTTCAAGATGTGTTATTCACAATTGTTGTTCGCTAACGTTAGCTAACTAAAATTCGCTAGCTAACAGGTATTAGTAACTTTAAGTTAACGTTAGCTAGCTAACGTTAATGATAGCAAGCGTAACGTTATAGTTAGCTAAAATAAACAAAAATATTTACCTGATATTCAGATTGTCCGTCCACTGTTGCTGACGCCGTCTTCAAAAACGACGAGTAACTTCAAAATGACATTGACTATTAAATTCTGTTGAAGTCTTCAAAATGAGTAACGTTAAAAACCGTTGGCATCTTGGGCGCTTTTGGCTCCGCGAGCACTGCGCTGATGACGACAGGCTGTACTCCCACGCGCTGCGCTGTGTTGGTGGGGACCTGTGACGACGTCACGTAAGAGGCTGCACTCACCTAGAAGTCACGGTACGGTTGCAGAAATAAATGAGCAGCCACATAAAGATTACTTTTACCTATTTCCGAATGTGTGCGCAGTGGGCGATGTCATTGGTCTACAAATTATGACCTAAAAAAGCACCAACACTAGGCTAGCTATACTAATTGATCATGTGATAAATGCACCAGTTCAACCTCCGCCCGAATGCACCATAAGTGTCTATTAAGTATCTAAATGAGACAGAGGAGGTGGTAGGGGTTTATTTAAATTGGACATTCGATTCCATTGGCACCTGCCAATGTGCAAGTGCATCAAGAAAGAAAATTTTATTTCTGAAAAAATAATAATTCATATTAAAAACCTGTAATCCAGTCTTGATGATTTTTTTTTTTGTTCTGTTCTGTTCTCCACCAAGTATTTGAATAATAGAAGATCTTTTCTCATGTTATTTTTGTTTTCTGTACTCCAGCAGTTTGGATTTTAAATTATTTAGCTTTTGTGGTATTTTCATCAACGTGGTATTTTTATCATGGTATTTTCATCAAAGAGGCTAACACCATCATTGTAACATTTCAAAGCCAAAATGTTGGAGTACAAAAAATTGTATTATTAATAATCAAATAATTTTGTATTTTTGGTTCACATCTGTAAATAAAGTACTTTGTTTACTTTGATGTCCCATGATGCAAGAATTTACCTTGCTTTCTGGGTGTAGGCTTTAGCCTATAGCCGCCTTTTCAAAATAGCATAGCTTAAATGTTCAGCAATCGATAGCCAACCAAATATCAATGTTGATTCAACGTCTCTTTTTCAACACAAACAAACCTCTCGTGATTCAACCAAATATAGTTGTTGATTCAACGTTGATTTTCCATCATCAACCGTAACGACGTTATTGACCATAATTCAACGTTGATTCAATGTCACTTTGCTATCTGGGATAGGTTCTTAAAGAAAATTGGCACAACGAAAAGATGGAGTCAACATGACTTAACGATGACCTGGTCCTGCTTTTGCTCAGTAAAAACCTGCCTGTTAAAATACGCTTTTAGAAACGTCAATCTTGCGTTTCAGTGACGCATTACTAGTAGGCTACAGTCGTAGGCTATTAATAAGCAGGGCTCAAAGGAATGGAACACGCATAATTAATTGTTAATGGCTTGCTTTTAATAGATGTTCATAGGCAGATCATACGCAGTCCGTTACAACTTATCCAAAGTGTGGCATCTTAAACAGTAGCCTACTGAAGTGCAAAACTGGAGGACAGAAAAAACGATAAATTCAATAAAAAAAATTGAGTTGAGTTTTAAACTGAGTTGAAATGTAGGCCTCTTGCAGCCAGGTAGTGTAAACGTTTTAGCTAACATTACTCTCACGAAGGAGTGGTGGGCCAAATGCTAAATGGACAGCGACATTCAAATTCAGTTATTCATTTTACCTAACAAATTAACTTAACGTTACCTCAGCTTCAGCATTCATGCTGTTGTCTGCTGTCACTGGATTTAGGCCTACTTCTTTTTTTGTGGAAAGGCTTTCCCTGTGTGCAAAATGCCAGAAAATGTCATTGAAAAGCCATTAAAAAGACGCGTTTCCAACACAATTTATGCCCAGCTAGCCTACGGACCTGTGCCGATTCCGGCTGAGTGTCGGCACTGTCGGCTGATTGTCGGCTACGGCGACAGTTATTCGGGCCGATTCCGGCCAACCTTCGGCAGAGTCGCCTATTCAAAGATGAGGCCAGGTTGTGGCTAAACGCACTCGGGCCGATTCTGGTTTGCGGCGTTTCGCCCAGATCTGGCAAACGTGAATCGGGCCGATTCTGGTTACTGCTCGGCATGTTGTGGAAACTGGCAACGATTAAAAATAAAATTATTTCCGATTAAACATTTGTCTATGTTTGATCCATCTTTCAATCAATTAGCAGGGAAATGATCCTAGTTATGTAACCTATTTTTATTGATTTATGTGCGTAGGCCTATTTAAGAAAATCAAAGACTTTTAAACAGTTATTTATTTTCCGTGATTCAAATTTTAAAAAGGGATTGAATATGTGCGCTTCCGCTAAGGGGGTGAATTCATTTAAGCCCAGTGGTGTATCCAGCAGCCACACTTGGTCAATGGTCATGAGGTAAACAAATAATGACAGTTTATCTTCTGAGCCAGATGAGTGACGTGAGGATAACTGAAACTATTTTAGACTGCACGTGAGACTCTTGACAGAATGAAGCGCACACAGTTGGGTAAGTATTGGCCAAGTTTATTTTATTTAACATTAACATAACCAAATTCACGTTCAATTTAAATTTGATAGTTTATAGTAATTTAAGATGTAGCTATATCTATAGCTAAACACGTTTATTTTCTGGTTGTCTTGATGTTCACCAAATTCAGTAAAACATTAACATTAATTATCTCTCTTTCAGAACTTGTCTTGACCGTTTTCTGCCTGGTTCTGAGGTAAATTAACGGAAGCGACAGCTAACGTTAACTCAGCTTGCTAGGTTGGTTTTCTATGGTTAAGGTAATATTTAAATGCCAAATAAAGTTAACGGTAAACTGGCTGTAAGGGTAACGTTAGTGAAATGTATTCCGAGAGAATTTAACAGTATTAATTTTCGTCTCGTTTCTTCACTTGGTCGTTACTAACGACGTTAGCTACATGCTAGCTGCTATAAACATACACGCCTATAACAGCTATCGGCAGCTGGCTAGAGCGAGCTTGACGTTAGCTGGCTACCGTTAATTATATAATACTATCAATGATTAATAACTTGTTAGCTTATGGACGAGGGAAAAGTTTACTCTGGTGAAGTTTACTCTACTGCCAACGTTAGCTATAGCCAACAGTTCAACGCGAGGTGGAAGCTATCGTTGCCTACTCAGCCTTAACCCAGCAGCTGAGTCGAGGTAAACCAGCAGCTGAGCTGACCGGGATAAACATACTAACAACTAACGTTATTTACGTTAAAACAACATAGTTTTAACGTAGAATAACATAATTAATTTGAATACAATTTACACGTCTGTTATGGTAATGGTCATAGATAGAGGAATGTTGTATAATAATCTCTCGCCTCTGTCAGGAAGAACCAGCCAAGGATGGGGAGATCGGAAAACTGATAAAACAGTGGCTCCAACTAACGCTGGAGACTGAGAGGGAGGAACAAAGCAGAGACCCAGCAAACACATAACATTGTCACAACGTTTTCTGCATTCCAACAACGTTGTGACAATGTTGCCAGAAGGTTGAACTTCATATCATACATCAATAATTTTAAAACTGAAGAAAATACTTTGACAAGAAGAAACATCTCATAATCCACTGAGGCACATTGTTTTTCTACACTACAAATAATACATTTCAAGGCTTGCAGGTAAGATGTAGCAATGACTTTATTATGTATTTTTGGATGACCACGAATTAGGCTATATACAAACCCCAATTCCAAAGAAGTTGGGACAGTATGTAAAAGCAGAAAGCAGTGTTTTGTAAATTCTCTTACATATATTTAATTGAAAACAGTACAAAGAAAAGATATTTAATGTTTTACCTTACTAGCTTTATTGATTTTTGTAAATATACGCTAATTGCGAATTTGATGCATGCAACACGTTCCACGTGCATTTGAATGGATCTGGGAATTGGCGGGTGGAACTAGATTAAGCTGTAAATTACACGGGAATAGTATGGGACCCATGGTTGGCTAAAAGGCTGTAAATCATCAAGGGTCTGAGGTATCCCAACCTTTTTGGAACGTGTTGAAGGCATCACATTTGGAATTGGCTATGTTTACAAAAATCAAGAAAGTTGATAAGGTAAAACATTAAATATATTTTCTTTGTACTGTTTTCAATTAAATATATGTAAAAGAGAATTTACAAATCACTACTTTCTGCTTTTATGTGCATTTTACATACTGTCCCAACTTTTTTGGAATTGGGGTTTGTATAAAAATTTTAATTGGATACTAAACAATTTGATAAAATTGTGTGCTATGCTGTTTTGGGTGGGTGATTTCTCAGCCTCATTTCCTTGATATTTTCACTAACCTTCCTCATAATTCCCCTAAAAATACAATTTGATTTTATTTTACCCAAAAGATTAGGAACTGGAAGCCTCCAGAATATCTGGCTACCTCCAATGGAAAGTGAGGATGATGAAAGAGACACCAGAGTGCAAAATAAATGGTACAGTATACTTCTTGCTATTATCATGTTGACCTCAGGTCATTACATATGGAGGGTTATTTGTGCCATAATTAAATACAATACACTCATGTATCTGATCCTGAACATTTTTGGATCTTCAGCCACTTTAAAATTGTACATATCAGTTTGATTGGCTAAAGAATAGTTTTATGATAAACACATTGTTATGTTATCTTTACCCTACATGGATATTAATCATTTTTGGATTTCATAGGAAATTTGCAGCAAACAATTTGGATCTGTAGTTTAAATACATCGGAAGTAGGGATTCTTGCATGCTCATTGAGTTGTCATTTCATTAAGCAGACTTATAAAGACATAGCTGCTTGGTCTCTGGGATAGCTGCTTCCAGAGGTATTTTTAATTTAGTTTTTCTTCTAACAGTAAAGAAAAAGCAGATGTGGCACAGAGTAAAAGCTTCTTTTAAAGTTTCATTTATTGTGTCCCTTTTTAGATAGAGCTAAACAATAGCTATCCGGCTGACTTCCATTACGGATAGCCAAAGCTAAAGGAGGTGATTAACGTTGCATTATTAGACCATTGAAAACGGCTGAAACTGGGGGATGGGACTAGATTTAGCTGTAAATTATGCAGCAACAGTATGGAATACATGGTTGGTAAAATGGCTGTAAGTCATCAAGGGTGTGAGGTATCAAACAAGCCTCAAACCATCACTCTGCTGCCAGATATGCAGTAGATATGGATGGATCACTTTAAGGGTTGTTTCTCCTGGCAAATTTTCCTATTGAACTCTATGGAAAAATAAGTCAGGAGAAGAAACCCTTCAAGTTATCCATCCATATCTACTGTATTTCTGGCAGCAGAGTGATGGTTTAAGGCATGTTTGATACGTCAGACCCTTGATGACTTAGAGCCATTTAGCCAAATGACATGGAATGATCCTGTTACAAAGGCAGCCTACATCTTCAAGAAAATTTCCCTTAAATTGCTTCATCGAATATATCCATTCATACATTTATTTGTAAATCTGTGGATTTTAATAAATGGTAATATGTCTCTAGGAAAGGTAGAGAAACGAATTGCATTAAAATGTATTTTCTTAAAAGGTTCACGATTGGACTCAAGTAAAATATTTAGCAGATCGTTGGCTGTAGCCATCTGGGGCTCCCTGACACTAAAAGACAGGAGTGTGACAGGGTCCAAAATGCAACTCTGCAAAATGCTCTGGCAAATACCCGCTTGACACCACAAAGTTACTGCCATCAAAGGTAGACAACAAGATAAACTAATTATTTTAAAATTAATGTAGTATCTAACTCATAACTCATGCTGTATATTGAAACTGTTTAAAACATTTTTGATACATTTTGTGTTTTGAATTTTGTTACTTTTAACCAGAGTGCCTCAAGGACAGACTTCAAAGGAGAGGAAAGGGAGGCTGTTGAAGACAACTTGTCTCTGGTGTGGCGTTTTCTCTCAGAGAAAATTAGCGATATCAATAAAAAGAAGACATGTTGAAAGTAGAGGTATGTTAATATTTTCGAGTCCTTCTTGCGTGTGATCGACTCGCTTCCACTCACATGTCAAACAAAACCTGCATTAAACCGGAAGGCAATATAAACATTGTTCAGCACAATAAATAATTGTACAAGTAGTAGTTCTTTTTCATTGGGAGTTGAGAACCACCTCACTGCTTCATGTGATCATGGGACCAACACCCCAGCCTACCAACTGAGAAAAGGGTAGTAACGCAAGCAGTCTAGCTCAAACAGTAAGCAATAATAACATTGAAAACTGATGTCTTAATCTATTGTAACTGAATGTGTCACTACGGTCTCGTGGTTTGGCTACTCTGCTTAGCGTTTACGTTAACTTAAAGGTTGTATCAGCGATTTTGGGTGGAAACATAAATGATCACATTCATCTGATTTTTCCTCACGATCCGCTAGCTGCCCGCCCCATAAGCAGGCCGTCAAAAAACCGCGTCTCTGTAGGCAGCCTATGCTCCGAGATCGTACACAAAAACAATGGTACTACCAACTACTCAAAACCAAAATAAACAGTATTCCAACCAATCACAATGATCTGCACAAACGTGACGTCACTTCTGAAGCGAAATCCCAAACAAACATACTTATGAATAATTATGTTATGTTTTAAAAAATAGTGTTCAAGCATCCAGAATTATAACCACGTTAATAACGTTTGTAAGAAACCAAACCGTTTGTAAATCCGTCAAGATTTCAGCGAGATAAGAGTATTAGCGTTTGTGCAGATCATTGTGATTGGTTGGAATACTGTTTATTTTGGTTTTGAGTGGTTGGTAGTACCATTTGTTTTTGTGTACGATCTCGGAGCATAGGCTGCCTACAGAGACGCGGTTTTTTGACGGCCTGCTTATGGGGCGGGCAGCTAGCGGATCGTGAGGAAAAATCAGATGAATGTGATCATTTATGTTTCCACCCAAAATCGCTGATACAACCTTTAACTTTGATTGCGAGCTTGCGTGTGCTATTTATCTCCTGATAGCAGCCACACTGTATTTTACTTTGAATTGATTGCATTAATTCCTCGCTGGGTTCAAACCACAGAGCTGTATAAGAACAGTTCTGTGGTTCAAACATGTAGGGCTGGATGATGTCGATGGCACTCGGATTGAGGGCGTGGATTTAGATTTAGAAGTTTATAATAGTATTTAGAATAGAATTGTAGTAGAGCTGATTTACCCAGTTTACTGTGAACTGCATTCAATGTTCATTACTAGGGATAGCTGCTACTTTATGTTTGTGCCATTCGCATTCGCACTGGCACTTGCATAATAATGTAGATACCATTGCAGTTAGCATTAAAAATCACAGGAAATGTGAGCTTTAAAATGTAAATGATGAAAACATTAACCTAGGCTGCATGTTTCAGTGTAATGTCACCCCTTGGCCTTTGCATACCCCATACCTATACAGCACAGAGAGTTTGCCACTTTTCAGGTTTTCCTACAGAAATAACCGCAATGACCACAGACTCTCAGCCCTTAAAAACAGTAACTTCTGTACCTTCTGACCTCATGTAACTAATACTATCTACATACCCTGAGGTCTACACAAATTATTCTATTTACAAAAATTTACAAATGTGAATCAATGAATTCTAGCTAGCTTTTATTAACACAGTTTGTTCGTTTTCTTTTATTTTATTTTATTTTTTTACAGGCATTTAGCAGACGCTCTTATCCAGAGCGACTTACACAACTTTTTTAGCATTTTTTTTATTATTTTTTTTATTTTTATTTTTTCCGGTGCTGCTACTTCAGTGTTGCTACTCCGGTGCTGGTTGCGCTCCAACTGCAGGTATGTGTTTAAACAAGCTACTTTTCTACAAATCAAACATAATTTTTCGGTGGAATTCCCCTTTTACCAACTTTCACACCATCTCTAAACTTGCACTATTGTTTTTCAGACACTATGTAGGAATAAACCCAGAGAGGGGCACCAAGGCTGGACGGGACAAAGTGCTGTCCAAGAGAACTGGTAAAGTCGCTCATAAGAAGACAACAAAGGTCACTCCTCATGTCTCCACTCTACTGAAGAGACTGATGGACTTTATATAAGCCAATGAGCTCACTCACTCACTCCCCCACCTCTATCCCTACACCAGTTCGTGCCCCCCCCCCCCCCCCCCCCCCCTCCCCCTCATACACATACACACACGTACAACTTGGAAGGTTTTGGACAGTCCTATTCTTTTATTTTGATAATGTGTCATGTCTGTTGGTGTTTAACCTCTTAATGCCAAACGCCCCCTAGCGGTAACGCCGGCGTGACGGAAATTATTACATTATACATTTCATTAATTTAATAATATATAATAAACTGCTCACCTCAATATTTTGATTAAATATCCTTAAGATACACTACTCACAAAAAGTTAGGGATATTTGGCTTTCGGGTGAAATTTATGGAAAATGTAAGTTCACGCTACAGTGATATTATACGTATCATGAAAGTAGGGCATTTAAGTAGAAGCATGCAATGGTGATTTCCTCATCTCAAACAATTTATTGAAACAAAAGCCAACAACAGTGGTGGGTATACCACAACAAAAATGTCAATGTCTCAATAACTTGTCATGTGCCCTTGAGCATGAATTACAGCTTGACAACGACGTCTCATGCTGTTCACAAGTCGACTTATTGTCTGCTGAGGCATGGCATCCCACTCTTCTTGAAGGGCGGCCCTCAGGTCATTGAGGTTCTGGGGTACAGAGTTACGAGCCTCTACACGGTGAGTCAGCTGATCCCATAGGTTTTCTATGGGATTCAGGTCTGGAGAAAGTGCAGGCCACTCCATTTGAGGTACCCCAGTCTCCAGCAGCCTTTCCCTAATGATGCGACCTCGATGAGCTGGAGCATTGTCGTCCATGAAGATGAAATTAGGCCTGTGTTGTTCATGCAGGGGCACAATGACTGGATTAATGATGTTATTCAGGTAGTATGGGCTTGTCACTGTACCATTCACAAAGTGTAGGGCAGTTCTGTATTGACTAGACACACCTGCCCACACTGTAACACCGCCACCACCAAAGGGTCGTCTGGTGACAACAGTGGCTGATGCATAGCGCTCTCCTTGACGTCTCCAA
Source organism: Synaphobranchus kaupii (assembly GCA_029718625.1). Taxonomy (NCBI): domain Eukaryota; kingdom Metazoa; phylum Chordata; class Actinopteri; order Anguilliformes; family Synaphobranchidae; genus Synaphobranchus; species Synaphobranchus kaupii. Next base: position 11,151,935 of record CM056379.1, read on the forward strand.
CATCGTTGGCGGCCATCATTTCTGCTCAACGTGAATCGACTTTCATCAGAGAACAGCACTGAGGTCCACTGGTCCCTCGTCCAGCGTAAATGCTCCCTGGCCCATGCAAGACGATGATGCCTGTGCCTGGTGGTGTGGTCAGGTACCCTTGCAGGTCGTCTAGCACGCAGACCACGCTGATGTAAACGGTTTTGAATGGTCTGACGTGACACTTGGGTGCCTCTCACCTCCCTTAAATGTGCCTGGAGTTGAGTGCCATTCATCATCCGGTTCCGCAGGGCACTGTTCACAATGAAGCGGTCATCAGTGTGGGATGTGGCCAAAGGACGTCCACTTCTATGCCTTTCTGTGACTCTTCCAGTCTCTCTGTATCTCTGTTGCAACCTGCTGATGACACTCTGTGACACTCTAAGCTCAGTGGCCACTTCCCTCTGAGAACATCCTGTTTGAAGTCTCGCAATGGCGAGGTACTGTTGATCAATTGTTAGGTGTCGTCTTGGTCTCATGATGTCAAAATGTGAACAGCATGATGAAGAGGACTGTTTAAATACCAATTCTAATTGAACCAGTACATTTATTGGTCGATTCATGGATCAAACACCTGTTGTGAATTTTGCCGTTCAGCTCCTTGTTAGAGAACAGCAAGTTGTGCAAAAAGTACTGAAACATTGAATAGTTGGACATGTGCATTCAAAAGTTTAGAGAAGGTCAAATTAATTTCACCTGTAAAGGTTATAGTGCATTTTAGGTTCATCCTGAAATTTCACCCGAAAGCCGAATATCCCTAACTTTTTGTGAGTAGTGTATATCCATTCCTTCTGGGAAAGTGGTTTTTAAGCCCAAAACGTCGGAATAAAACTTTGTAAATAACGTTGGAAACTCGGACCTAATTCTCAAACATGTATTGCAGCTTGATGTCACACCATGAACAATGTGCTGGTAAACTGTTCTGCTTAATTGTATTTCACAAAACTTTGGTTTGAAAAATCATTATACCTTTAGGCTTCAAGAAAAAATACTTTAAAACTTTCATACGGCTGTACATTATTTTTTTCCAATTTTAAACCGACTTGTGCTTTTTTGCACTTGATTACGACTCGTTCGGCTGTGTTCACTTTGGCGTTGTGAAACTCAGCCAGTTTCTGGAGTACCAATCCCGTGGCTTAGTATATGTTAGCCAGAGTAGTTTTGAACATGCTTGCAGTGATTTATGCAAAACCGTCGTCAATTGGGTGTATTTCTTTGACTGATAGCACAATAGGCCTATCTGAAGTGGGAAAAACCGTCTTCCACCCGCCTCCACTCTGAGTATTATTAGCTTTCCATTGGGTTTTAAAACTGTCTGTCAAATATTCCAGGAAATAGCCAAGACTCTTATCTTTGAAACAAGCCGGCTATTGAATACAATAGCCGTCGTAAAAAAGGAAAGCGAGCCGTGCGTATGAGGAAGTGGCGAGCCACGCGTAATTATCGAACCAAAATGGCGCAGTGGTTTTACCTTGTAGCGTAGCTCGCTACATTCCGTTTAGCAAAGCACAATTAATTAGGTAAGGCCCGCAGTTACATTTAATACTTTAGAGTATTTTTGATACAGTTTTTGTGTAGTTATGTCGAGATTTTTGAGGCGTTTATCCGTGCACCAAGTGCTAGACGAACTGGATAAGCCAGAAGATGTTTTTGCCGAGGGAGACTCATCCTGTCTCAGTGACGCTGAATCCACTGATGACCGAGACGATGTTGCTGACATGTAAGTTGTTTTATCATACTAACAGTGTTATGCTATAAACGCATTGAATTTCGCCATGGCAGGTAACGTCGTTAGGGCTGGTGGTATTACCGATTTTTCGATATACCAGTGTGAATTCACGCAATGCCATGCGGGTTCGTAATTACATTGTCAACTGTATTTTATTGTTTTTCATACAATTAATATTACAAATTGCACATTCCAACGGTATGATAAATAATTTATGAAGTAAACTTAGGGTGTATTGTCTGTGTTGACAAACTCGCACGTGTTACGTGGCGTTGCCAACAACACAGATGTTTGGTGTAAGCATCGAAGGAAATTTAGCTGCAATGCGTGAATCCCTGTGTTTCTTCTGTGAAGCTAACTAACCTTATATACTTATGCATAAAATCGGTCCCTCTCAGCTAAATTAATATAGATAGTATTGCCTTTACAGTGGCAAGCTAGCAAGCATCCCTGTGTTTTCCTGTCTGTTTATTATAGTTTATACGAGTATTAGGAATGGAAGTGTGGTGTTGCTGATTTGCCCACAGCTTACTGTGAACTACAGTCGACGTTCATTGCTAGGGATAGCTGCTACATTATGCGAAGGATGTGCTTTGCCTTGTCTGTTCTGTAGTGATCTTGATGTCTCTGTGCGCACTTACTGTACATCGCTTTGGATAAAAGCGTCTGCTAAATAAATGTAATGTAATGCAAGCAAAATTACAGGTAACAAGCAGCTAGCTATCTATTTGTGTCTGAGATGAGCTACTAAAACGATTTTTTTGAGTGTGAAATGGCTTCTGGAAGTGTTTAGTAAAGTCATTGTTCCACCTGAGTAAATTGTTCTGTATGCAGTACAGAAGGCTGTGCAGGTAAACAAAATGGTAATTTATGCATGGTATGAGGGAGAGAACATGATAACATGAGGGAGTACTTGTTGATTATTATTATTGTTGATTGTTGTTGTATAAGGGGGACTAATGGGTATATCAACATGGTGGACAATTCCATGGACAGGGTTAGTGGGATTTGTAATGATGCAGATTGCTCTCCTGAGGGAATGTGTAGTCTAAATGGCTTCTGTATGAATGGTTAAATAATCTCTCCTCAACCTCCACCCCGATGTTTTGATCCTTTACCTTTTTTTGTTTTTAGTTCATTTTTTTTTAGCTTTTTGGACCCTGCCATTTTGTACTTTCTTTGTGTAAATACGGTAACTTCAGCAATTAGAGGCAAGGATCTTTTTATTTGTTACAGCAGGGGTGTTTTTATTTTTTATCTAGGAAACTGGTGGACTTTTGATTTTTTATCCACTGCACTTTTAGTAGTACACCTTAGTGCACTTGTATATTGTTGATATATGTTTGTCATGTATAAAGTTTTGCCTCCTAAAACCCAACCCCAACGTCCCTGTCATAGGAGGTGGCAACAGAATAAAGGACATGACTGGCAAGCATTAATGTGTAGGGAAGTTTCATACTATTCCCATTATTCATTTGAAAACCTGTTTGCACATTCCTGGACTCATTTCTGGCTAATGGGGCTCTGGTGAAATACACAAGATTCACTGTGCTGCTACATGGGTTTTGACAGCTTTTTGTAACCTTGGGTAGTTAGTTGTGTAATATGCAGAACACCAAGAACACGTCTAAAAATGAACTTTTATTGCCAATATTGACAAATTATCTCATTTTATTGTAAAAACCTAAAAAATAAATCATATTGAGACCTTTCTGGAACATTGCCATTTTTGGCACATTTGGCACCATTTGGCACCATTTGGATAACGAAAAAGGTTCACCTGAAAAAAACCCTGTAAAATTTGAATGGTTTGAGATATTGACAAGAGATTGTTACCAGAGGTAGGCAGCATATTGATGAATCAGATAGAGGAGTCATTTCCTTGATTGCATTTGTAGCTCATCAGGTAAAAATTCTTAAACTTGAATGTAGGTACCCGTTTTTTAGTTTTTTTATATTTACTGTACATAAATTGTTGTAGTTAAGTATCAAAAACTGGATTTCTATGAGTTCTCACTGCTTAGTCGTAATACTGCAGGTGTCTGCTTTAATAAAAGCCATGAACCATATTTGTACCATTTATAGTTTTTGAGATAACCACCTTTGTTTGTCACTAGTGAAAACAGGCAAAATTTGGCCTATTTTGCCCTCGGTAGGAAGAGGTTAATATCTGTTTGTGTTAAGAACTTGGATGGTTTTGGACAGACACAGCCTCATATTAGAAAAACATTCATGTGTGTTAATTTGTTTATGCTGATATCATTTGAGTGTTTCTTGTGGTTGTATTACTTAACATTTTAGCACTAAAGCTTTGACTCAGGTGTTAACTTGACTACAAATATCAAATGAATTTTTTTTGGTTATGACTAAGTTCATTTAAGTTCTTTTGCCTAAATGGGCTGATTTGTCTATTTTTTCCCCATGTACATGCAAATGTTTTGCAAGGGCAATCAAGACTTTCTTTACAATAAAGTAAGAATTGTTTTGTAAGATGCACTTAGAAGCTGTGTTTGTCTCAAATTGTTAAGTCAAATAATTGAAAAGGCCATGTTTAGTTTCTTCACTGAGGTAGGACTCTGGGTTATTTTGGCAAGATTTACAAGTTTTCCATAACTGTTAACATGAAACAGTCATTCTCTTAACAAAATTGGCTGTAATCCAAATTGCCACGATTGCAATACACATAAATGTTTTGTTTACCGTAATAATCTGCAGCTATGCTTACCAGTAGAGATAGTGCAAAAACAGCAATTAACTGCTAACCCTGTTATCAGTATTATACTGTAAAGGTATACTGTAATAATTTAAGGTTGTATGCTGTATTTATAAAAGACGGTAACCAAACTAAATTTCTGCAACAGTAAAACTTAATCTTACAGTAACCCTGCTGCCAGCTCTTCACTGTTTTTTTTTTTTTAAACAGTGCAGGCGGTAGGCTCCAAAGCAACATAAATATTAGTCACTTGCAATTTCTAATTGTATTCTACATTCCCGTTATATCTTTATGTAGGGCCGCTTGTGCTGCTACACGGCAAGAGAAAGCTGAAGTAGCCTTACGAAAGGATTTAGTTAGGAGCGCGGGAGCATGTGTGGTGCTGTAAAATAACACAAATCAATTTAAAATGCAAAAACGAATTCAAGTCAGTCGACAGTAAAATTCACAACGTATAAAACAACGTGGACATGTAGGCTACACAAGCCTCGTTTGTGTCGTCTATACCCCAGCAACAGGGCTATGCAGCGTACACAAATGATTTGAACACTTAAAACATGTTGAACCGGTTGCAATTTACAGCATAGTAAGCAGTACCGAACATGTTTATGGTGGACTGAATGCAGCTTCTTCATTGTTACCGTATTTTTTTTAAATTGCGTTGTCTTGGATCTTTGCAGCCTCTGCTTTTTTTCAGTAGCCTAAAGCATGCCTTTCACAATTCCACAAACAATGAATATATAGCCTACATGATAAAATATTGTACCACAAAGAATATATTTTCGACACCAGTTGGTGATCAGTGATCTACCCCTGGACATGTTAATAGTTAATAGTCTACTCCAAAATATTTGTTCGCCGTACTTTTAAATAGTATTTTATAAATACACGCACGATTCTGCATTTATCTAAAGTAGGTAGCCGGCAACTAAAGAGTCAGTCAAGACCTAGCTAGATAGGTTAGGGAGCTATGCTACGAGTATTTTAAAAGCATACTCCGCAAGGGTGGGGCAGAAATACCAATATTTACAGTTAGGCTAAGTGCCGATATAGCGAATTATTAAAGTTGTCAGAAAAGGTAGTGACAACGTTGTGGCTATTTTCAAGCTAGCTACTCCAGACTACGTTGTCAGAACGTCGCCGATTGTCAAAACGGTGAGATTTCAGAAACGTCGCCACTTTGTGGCATTTCTACGTTCCTCTGCAGTGTGCACAACGTTGTGGGAACCAAAGCAATGAGTTGTCACAACGTTGTGTTTTCTGGAGAGGTGTAGAGGAAAGTTGAGGGAGAAACGTAACGTGATTTTGCTGTTGTTTACTCTACTTTTGTTATTTATCTTAGTATTTAGGCTTTATTTTAGTCATTTATTCTGTTCTTTGATATATTATGTGAAGTGATCATTTGTAGGCTGCAATAAAATTCTGATTCATTTGAAAATGTCTACTTCGTGTCAATTTGTAATAGAAAATGGTATAACCTGTAAACATCATCATGAAGCATCATATAACATATAAAACTATATATATATAGAACTGGGGGAGGGGGTGGGAACAGGCTAAATGAAAACAGATCACATCTGCGCCAGTGTTGGCCCATGTCCGGCCAGATGCCGGTTGTTCCGGTCGGCATCTGGGTCGATTCTGGCTGTGTGCTGGCAGTGTCGGCTGGATTACGGCTGCCGATTCCGGCCGAGCGTACTCGGGCCGATTCTGGGGCGTCATTCATTCTGACGAAAGCCCGAGTCCGGCAGCCGGACTCGGGCCGATTAAACGAATCCGGCATGGCGGAATCGGGCCAGCATCGGGCCACATCGGGCTAGCTGGGTGTTAGCCGTCCATGGACGACTGTTGTTCACTGGGTTAAGTGCTTCCGACCGCATTGCAGAAGTTTTTTTATTATATTTGAGGGGAGTCTGGCAAATCGTAGCCTACATTAAACTTTCTCCCCTGCTTTGTTCTATTTTTAAAAAGTTCCATACCGTGGAGCAGAAAGTCACAAAACTAGAAATCGTGTCAACTCCTCTTCTAATTTTTTGTTCTAGCTCGTCAGTAGCTTGTCACTTAACAAATCAAACCAATGGAAATAGAACTGTACGTGTGACCTGTACAAAAATCAGGTAAGCTAAAATAGTTTTTCTCTCTTTTAAGGGCAGTAATAAAGAATCCTCTCATGAGGGGGACAACAGACGGAGCTGTCGAGAGGAGAAGGGGAGGGCGAGCATACGGAGAGAATTGAGGAAGAGGAGTAGCCACTCTAAAATTAGTTTTATGCCACTGAAAAAAAATGTAGCCTATGTTTTTACAACTTTATGATTTTCTTTCTGTAATGAAAATAAAGTTCTGACTTTGAATCTGAGACTACCCTATTTTTTCTGGGAATGTAGCCTAACAGACAACAAAAATGCTTTGTGTTATTTTTTTTTGTTTTAACCTATATTTTAATTAACCTATAGGCTGTTAGTTAGTTAGAAATCCAAAACATAGGCTATTAGGCCTGGATATAGACTAACCTAAAAGCAATGAATGGAGCAATAGCGTGAGCAGTTGGATATGCTGACAGGTCCCTGTAGGACCAGCAGACCTCCGAGTCCGATAGATTGCCGCTGGTAAACCGAGCTGCAAAACCACTAGAAGCCCGCCAGCTGATTATGCCGGTTGCTAACAGGTCCCTGTTGGACCAACATTCGAAATGTCAGACCAAAGCTAGACGACCTCTGGTAAAACGACGTGCAAACAGCTAGTGCCCCGACAGCATATTACGCCGGGAGCCCGCCAACTCGTCCGCTGGCAACCCGTTGTTGACCCGCTAGCATCTTGCTATCTGGGGCGCTGCAGCTATGGAAGCAAGCTAACTAACTGGATCAACTGCGATGGTACTAGATTCTACCAAACCTAAAAAGCCTCGTCCTCTTTCGAAACAGCTCCACGACCAGAGCCGTGCTAAAACACGGGTAAATCTTGGACTGGCATTTGAAAGATGGAGACAGTTTAGAGCCCAGAAGGCTTTCAAGACGGATGCCGAGTTGGCAAATTTTCTCCTGACCAGGTAAGCATTGAGCTTCAACTAACCTTAGCTAATTTATCACGGCTACTAGCTAGTTATCTATCTTATCTAATGCAAACCAGATACCGGTTTTAGAAGAGTTTATTCCATTTTGTGACTGAAGCAATGAATGTGTTCAAATTTCGCTAGCGTTAGATTGCTAGGTAGATATTTTAGTGAAACGATGTAGCTCGTCTAGGTAAGGTATTCTTTTTTTTCGAGCCTAACGTTAGCTAGCAAGCTAGCTAAGGTTACATCTTTCCAACAAAGGAATTTTTGGAAGACACATTGACGCTCTTATTGACTTAAAAAAAATGCTTATTAGCTAGATTAATCCCTAGATTACAGCATTGCTGCTGCTTGTAGGCTATTACTGTGGCGAGTTAGCGATTGCTTTGTCATGTTGTTTTGAAATGACAACCCAACTCTAGAGTGCTCGTAGAGTGACACATTCAATGCTCTGAATTTATGAATGACCAGAGTGTTCTCTGGAACTCTGAGACGATACGAAGGCAAGTCAGTTACCTAAGTTAGCCATCTTCAACATATTCATTTAGCTTGCTAGCTCAGAGAGTGACCATTTTATCAATGCTCTGAATATACGAACAACCAGATGTACTCCGGCACTCCGACAGCCGATTTACGAATGCTTAAGCTAAGTTCAACATCGTTTTCATTTAGCTAGCTAGCTAAAGATTTAAATATATATATACAGTGCATCCGGAAAGTATTCACAGCGCTTCACTTTTTCCACATTTTGTTCTGTTACAGCCTTATTCCAAAATTGATTAAATTCATTTTTTCCCTCAAAATTCTACAAACAACACCCCATAATGACAATGTGAAAAAAGTATTTTTGAGATTTTTGCAAATTTATTAAAAATAAAAAAATTAAATTTCTCATTTACATAAGTATTCATACCCTTTGCTTTAACGTATTTAAAGTATCATATTTCATATTTGGTCGCATATCCTTTACATGCTGTTACTTCCTGAAGTCTGTGACTATCAACATCAAAAAACTCTATATCTTATTTTCAGGTAATGTTACAAGCGATACTATAACCTCTCTGCATTTGAATGAATCTCTATGGAAATTGGGGGGTGAGACTAGATTCAGCTGTAAATTACACTGGTACAGTATGGAACACATGGCTGGCTAAATGGCTGTAAGTTATCAAGGGTCTGAGCTATCAAACGAGCCCCAAACCATCACTCTGTTGCCAGATATGGAGTAGATGTGGATGGATCACTGCAAGGGTTATTTCTCCGGACTCATTTTCCTATAGAACTCTATGGGGAAAAAAGTCAGGAGAAACAACCCTTAAAGTGGGATTATTTCAAAATGCTACAGTAATATTTCACCCAACCCGAGTCAGAGGTTGTGGAGGACCTCTTCTCTCATACCCAAGTGTCAAAAGTTTGATACGTTATAAAATTGGCAAGAAAATCCTATTCAAAATATCACCTTTTTCAGTCGATTTACATTGGATTACATATAAAGTTTGAAGTGGGATTATTTCAAAATGCTACAGTAATATTTCACCCAACTCGGGTCACATATAGTGGAGGACCTCTTCTCTCATACCCAAGTGTCAAAAGTTTGAGACGTTCTAAAATTGGCAAGAAAATCCTATTCAAAATGTAACCTTTTTCAGTCGATTTACATTGGATTACATAGAAGGTTTGAAGAGGGATTATTTGAAAATGCTACAGTAATATTTCACCCAATTCGAGTCCGAGGTGGTGGAGGACCTCTTTTCTCATACCGCAGTGTCAAAAGTTTGAGACGTTCTAAAATTGGCAAGAAAATCCTATTCAAAATATCACCTTTTTCAGTCGATTTACATTGGATTACATAGAAAGTTTGAAGAGGGATTATTTGAAAATGCTACAGTAATATTTCACCCAACTCGAGTCCGAGGTGCTGGAGGACCTCTTCGCTCATAACCAAGTGTCAAAAGTTTGAGACGTTCTACAATTGGAAAGAAAATCCTATTCAAAATATCACCTTTTTCAGTCGATTTACATTGGATTACATAGAAAGTTTGAAGTGGGATTATTTCAAAATGTTACAGTAATATTTCACCCAACTCGGGTCAGATATAGTGGAGGAGCTCTTTTCTCATACCGCAGTGTCAAAAGTTTGAGGCGTTCTAAAATTGGCAAGAAAATCCTATTCAAAATATCACCTTTTTCAGTCGATTTACATTGGATTACATATAAAGTTTGAAGTGGGATTATTTCAAAATGCTACAGTAATATTTCACCCAACTCGGGTCAGATATAGTGGAGGACCTCTTCTCTCATACCCAAGTGTCAGAAGTTTGAGACGTTCTAAAATTGGCAAGAAAATCCTATTCAAAATGTCACCTTTTTCAGTCGATTTACATTGGATTACATAGAAAGTTTGAAGTGGGATTATTTCAAAATGCTACAGTAATATTTCACCCAACCCGAGTCAGAGGTTGTGGAGGACCTCTTCTCTCATACCCAAGTGTCAAAAGTTTGCTACGTTATAAAATTGGCAAGAAAATCCTATTCAAAATATCACCTTTTGCAGTCGATTTACATTGGATTACATATAAAGTTTGAAGTGGGATTATTTCAAAATGCTACAGTAATATTTCACCCAACTCGAGTCCGAGGTGTTGGACCTCTTCTCTCATACCCAAGTGTGAAAAGTTTGAGACGTTCTAAAATTGGCAAGAAAATCCTATTCAAAATATCAAATTTTTCAGTCAATTTACATTGGATTACATAGAAAGTTTGAAGTGGGATTATTTCAAAATGCTACAGTAATATTTCACCCAATTCGGGTCAGATATAGTGGAGGACCTCTTCTCTCATACCCAAGTGTCAAAAGTTTGAGACGTTCTAAAATTGGCAAGAAAATCCTATTCAAAATGTAACCTTTTTCAGTCGATTTACATTGGATTACATAGAAGGTTTGTATTGGGATTATTTCAAAATGCTACAGTAATATTTCACCCAACTCGGGTCAGATATAGTGATAGATATACTGATAGATCGGGTGACAGATATAGTGATAGATCGGGTCAGATATACCTCTTCTCTCATACCCAAGTGTCAAAAGTTTGAGACGTTCTAAAATTGGCTAGAAAATCCTATTCAAAATATCAAATTTTTCAGTCAATTTACATTGGATTACATAGAAAGTTTGAAGTGGGATTATTTCAAAATGCTACAGTAATATTTCACCCAACTCGGGTCAGATATAGTGGAGGACCTCTTCTCTCATACCCAAGTGTCAAAAGTTTGAGACGTTCTAAAATTGGCAAGAAAATCCTATTCAAAATATCACCTTTTTCAGTCGATTTACATTGGATTACATATAAAGTTTGAAGTGGGATTATTTCAAATGCTACAGTAATATTTCACCTAACCCGAGTAAGAGGTTGTGGAGGACCTCTTCTCTCATACCCAAGTGTCAAAAGTTTTATACGTTATAAAATTGGCAAGAAAATCCTATTCAAAATATCACCTTTTTCAGTCGATTTACATTGGATTACATAGAAAGTTTGAAGTGGGATTATTTCAAAATGCTACAGTAATATTTCACCCAACCCAAGTCAGAGGTTGGGGAGGACATCTTCTCTCATTCCCAAGTGTGAAAAGTTTGAGACGTTTTAAAATTGGCAATAAAATCCTATTCAAAATATCACCTTTTTCAGTCGATTTACATTGGATTACATAGAAAGTTTGAAGTGGCATTATTTCAAAATGCTACAGTAATATTTCACCCAACTCGAGTCCGAGGTGTTGGACCTCTTCTCTCATACCCAAGTGTGAAAAGTTTGAGACGTTCTAAAATTGGCAAGAAAATCCTATTCAAAATATCACCTTTTTCAGTCGATTTACATTGGATTACATAGAACGTTTGAAGTGGGATTATTTCAAAATGCTACAGTAATATTTCACCCAACTCGGGTCAGATATAGTGGAGGACCTCTTCTCTCATACCCAAGTGTCAAAAGTTTGAGACGTTCTAAAATTGGCAAGAAAATCCTATTCAAAATGTAACCTTTTTCAGTCGATTTACATTGGATTACATAGAAAGTTTGAAGAGGGATTATTTCAAATGCTACAGTAATATTTCACCCAACCCGAGTCAGAGGTTGTGGAGGACCTCTTGTCTCATACCCAAGTGTCAAAAGTTTGATACGTTATAAAATTGGCAAGAAAATCCTATTCAAAATATCACCTTTTTCAGTCGATTTACATTGGATTACATAGAAAGTTTGAAGTGGGATTATTTCAAAATGCTACAGTAATATTTCACCCAACCCAAGTCAGAGGTTGTGGAGGACATCTTCTCTCATTCCCAAGTGTGAAAAGTTTGAGACGTTTTAAAATTGGCAATAAAATCCTATTCAAAATATCACCTTTTTCAGTCGATTTACATTGGATTACATAGAAAGTTTGAAGTGGCATTATTTCAAAATACTACAGTAATATTTCACCCAACTCGAGTCCGAGGTGTTGGACCTCTTCTCTCATACCCAAGTGTGAAAAGTTTGAGACGTTCTAAAATTGGCAAGAAAATCCTATTCAAAATATCACCTTTTTCAGTCGATTTACATTGGATTACATAGAACGTTTGAAGTGGGATTATTTCAAAATGCTACAGTAATATTTCACCCAACCCAAGTCAGAGGTTGTGGAGGACATCTTCTCTCATTCCCAAGTGTGAAAAGTTTGAGACGTTTTAAAATTGGCAATAAAATCCTATTCAAAATATCACCTTTTTCAGTCGATTTACATTGGATTACATAGAAGGTTTGAAGAGGGATTATTTGAAAATGCTACAGGAATATTTCACCCACCTCAAGTCAGAGGTGCTGGAGGACCTCTTCTCTCATAACCAAGTGTCAAAAGTTTGAGACGTTCTACAATTGGCAAGAAAATCCTATTCAAAATATCACCTTTTTCAGTCGATTTATGGATTACATATAAAGTTTGAAGTGGGATTATTTCAAAATGCTACAGTAATATTTCACCCAACTCGGGTCAGATATAGTGGAGGACCTCTTCTCTCATACCCAAGTGTCAGAAGTTTGAGACGTTCGAAAATTGGCAAGAAAATCCTATTCAAAATATCACCTTTTTCAGTCGATTTACATTGGATTACATAGAAAGTTTGAAGTGGGATTATTTCAAAATGCTACAGTAATATTTCACCCAACTCGGGTCAGATATAGTGGAGGACCTCTTCTCTCATACCCAAGTGTCATAAGTTTGCTACCTTATAAAATTGGCAAGAAAATCCTATTCAAAATATCACCTTTTTCAGTCGATTTACATTGGATTACATATAAAGTTTGAAGTGGGATTATTTCAAAATGCTACAGTAATATTTCACCCAACTCGGGTCAGATATAGTGATAGATATACTGATAGATCGGGTGACAGATATAGTGATAGATCGGGTCAGATATACCTCTTCTCTCATACCCAAGTGTCAAAAGTTTGAGACGTTCTAAAATTGGCAAGAAAATCCTATTAAAAATGTAACCTTTTTCAGTCGATTTACATTGGATTACATAGAAGGTTTGAAGAGGGATTATTTGAAAATGCTACAGTAATATTTCACCCAACTCGAGTCAGATGTGCTGGAGGACCTCTTCTCTCATACCCAATTGTCAAAAGTTTGAGACGTTTTAAAATTGGCAAGAAAATCCTATTCAAAATATCACCTTTTTCAGTCGATTTACATTGGATTACATAGAAAGTTTGAAGTGGGATTATTTCAAAATGTTACAGTAATATTTCACCCAACTCGGGTCAGATATAGTGGAGGAGCTCTTTTCTCATACCGCAGTGTCAAAAGTTTGAGACGTTCTAAAATTGGCAAGAAAACCCTATTCAAAATGTAACCTTTTTCAGTCGATTTACATTGGATTACATAGAAGGTTTGAAGAGGGATTATTTGAAAATGCTACAGTAATATTTCACCCAACTCGGGTCAGATATAGTGGAGGACCTCTTCTCTCATACCCAAGTGTCAGAAGTTTGAGACGTTCTAAAATTGGCAAGAAAATCCTATTCAAAATGTCACCTTTTTCAGTCGATTTACATTGGATTACATAGAAAGTTTGAAGTGGGATTATTTCAAAATGCTACAGTAATATTTCACCCAACCCGAGTCAGAGGTTGTGGAGGACCTCTTCTCTCATACCCAATTGTCAAAAGTTTGAGACGTTTTAAAATTTGCAAGAAAATCCTATTCAAAATATCACCTTTTTCAGTCGATTTACATTGGATTACATAGAAAGTTTGAAGTGGGATTATTTCAAAATGTTACAGTAATATTTCACCCAACTCGGATCAGATATAGTGGAGGAGCTCTTTTCTCATACCGCAGTGTCAAAAGTTTGAGACGTTCTAAAATTGGCAAGAAAACCCTATTCAAAATGTAACCTTTTTCAGTCGATTTACATTGGATTACATAGAAGGTTTGAAGAGGGATTATTTGAAAATGCTACAGTAATATTTCACCCAATTCGAGTCGGAGGTGGTGGAGGACCTCTTTTCTCATACCGCAGTGTCAAAAGTTTGAGACGTTCTAAAATTGGCAAGAAAATCCTATTCAAAATATCACCTTTTTCAGTCGATTTACATTGGATTACATAGAAAGTTTGAAGAGGGATTATTTGAAAATGCTACAGTAATATTTCACCCAACTCGGGTCAGATATAGTGGAGGACCTCTTCTCTCATACCCAAGTGTCAGAAGTTTGAGACGTTCTAAAATTGGCAAGAAAATCCTATTCAAAATGTCACCTTTTTCAGTCGATTTACATTGGATTACATAGAAAGTTTGAAGTGGGATTATTTCAAAATGCTACAGTAATATTTCACCCAACCCGAGTCAGAGGTTGTGGAGGACCTCTTCTCTCATACCCAAGTGTCAAAAGTTTGCTACGTTATAAAATTGGCAAGAAAATCCTATTCAAAATATCACCTTTTGCAGTCGATTTACATTGGATTACATATAAAGTTTGAAGTGGGATTATTTCAAAATGCTACAGTAATATTTCACCCAACTCGAGTCCGAGGTGTTGGACCTCTTCTCTCATACCCAAGTGTGAAAAGTTTGAGACGTTCTAAAATTGGCAAGAAAATCCTATTCAAAATATCAAATTTTTCAGTCAATTTACATTGGATTACATAGAAAGTTTGAAGTGGGATTATTTCAAAATGCTACAGTAATATTTCACCCAATTCGGGTCAGATATAGTGGAGGACCTCTTCTCTCATACCCAAGTGTCAAAAGTTTGAGACGTTCTAAAATTGGCAAGAAAATCCTATTCAAAATGTAACCTTTTTCAGTCGATTTACATTGGATTACATAGAAGGTTTGAAGAGGGATTATTTGAAAATGCTACAGTAATATTTCACCCAATTCGAGTCCGAGGTGGTGGAGGACCTCTTTTCTCATAACGCAGTCTCAAAAGTTTGAGACGTTCTAAAATTGGCAAGAAAATCCTATTCAAAATATCACCTTTTTCAGTCGATTTACATTGGATTACATATAAAGTTTGAAGTGGGATTATTTCAAAATTCTACAGTAATATTTCACCCAACTCGAGTCCGAGGTGTTGGACCTCTTCTCTCATACCCAAGTGTGAAAAGTTTGAGACGTTCTAAAATTGGCAAGAAAATCCTATTCAAAATATCACCTTTTTCAGTCGATTTACATTGGATTACATAGAAAGTTTGAAGTGAGATTATTTCAAAATGCTACAGTAATATTTCACCCAACTCGGGTCAGATATAGTGGAGTACCTCTTCTCTCATAGCCAAGTGTCAGAAGTTTGAGACGTTCTAAAATTGGCAAGAAAATCCTATTCAAAATATCACCTTTTTCAGTCGATTTACATTGGATTACATATAAAGTTTGAAGTGGGATTATTTCAAAATGCTACAGTAATATTTCACCCAACTCGGGTCAGATATAGTGGAGGACCTCTTCTCTCATAGCCAAGTGTCTGAAGTTTGAGACGTTCTAAAATTGGCAGGAAAATCCTATTCAAAATATCAAATTTTTCAGTCAATTTACATTGGATTACATAGAAAGTTTGAAGTGGGATTATTTCAAAATGCTACAGTAATATTTCACCCAACTCGGGTCAGATATAGTGGAGGACCTCTTCTCTCATAACCAAGTGTCAAAAGTTTGAGACGTTCTAAAATTGGCAAGAAAATCCTATTCAAAATATCACCTTTTTCAGTCGATTTACATTGGATTACATAGAAAGTTTGAAGTGGGATTATTTCAAAATACTACAGTAATATTTCACCCAACTCGGGTCACATATAGTGGAGGACCTCTTCTCTCATACCCAAGTGTCAAAAGTTTGAGACGTTCTAAAATTGGCAAGAAAATCCTATTCAAAATGTAACCTTTTTCAGTCGATTTACATTGGATTACATAGAAGGTTTGAAGAGGGATTATTTGAAAATGCTACAGTAATATTTCACCCAATTCGAGTCCGAGGTGGTGGAGGACCTCTTTTCTCATAAGGCAGTGTCAAAAGTTTGAGACGTTCTAAAATTGGCAAGAAAATCCTATTCAAAATATCACCTTTTTCAGTCGATTTACATTGGATTACATAGAAAGTTTGAAGTGGGATTATTTCAAAATGCTACAGTAATATTTCACCCAACCCAAGTCAGAGGTTGTGGAGGACCTCTTCTCTCATACCCAAGTGTGAAAAGTTTGAGACGTTTTAAAATTGGCAAGAAAATCCTATTCAAAATATCACCTTTTTCAGTCGATTTACGTTGGATTACATCGAAAGTTTGAAGTGGGATTATTTCAAAATGCTACAGTAATATTTCACCCAACTCGGGTCAGATATACTGGAGGACCTCTTTTCTCATACCGCCGTGTCAACAGTTTGAGACGTTCTAAAATTGGCAAGAAAAACCTATTCAAAATATCACCTTTTTCAGTCGATTTACATTGGATTACATAGAAAGTTTGAAGTGGGATTATTTCAAAATGCTACAGTAATATTTCACCCAACTCGGGTCAGATATAGTGGAGGACCTCTTCTCTCATACCCAAGTGTCAGAAGTTTGAGACGTTCTAAAATTGGCAAGAAAATCCTATTCAAAATGTCACCTTTTTCTGTCTACATTGGATTACATATAAAGTTTGAAGTGGGATTATTTCAAAATGCTACAGTAATATTTCACCCAACCCGAGTCAGAGGTTGTGGAGGAGCTCTTTTCTCATACCGCAGTGTCAAAAGTTTGAGACGTTCTAAAATTGGCAAGAAAAGCCTATTCAAAATATCACCTTTTTCAGTCGATTTACATATAAAGTTTGAAGTGGGATTATTTCAAAATGCTACAGTAATATTTCACCCAACTCGGGTCAGATATAGTGGAGGACCTCTTCTCTCATAGCCAAGTGTCAGAAGTTTGAGACGTTCTAAAATTGGCAAGAAAATCCTATTCAAAATATCACCTTTTTCAGTCGATTTACATTGGATTACATCGAAAGTTTGAAGTGGGATTATTTCAAAATGCTACAGTAATATTTCACCCAACTCGGGTCAGATATACTGGAGGACCTCTTTTCTCATACCGCCGTGTCAACAGTTTGAGACGTTCTAAAATTGGCAAGAAAAACCTATTCAAAATATCACCTTTTTCAGTCGATTTACATTGGATTACATAGAAAGTTTGAAGTGGGATTATTTAAAAATGCTACAGTAATATTTCACCCAACTCGGGTCAGATATAGTGGAGGACCTCTTCTCTCATACCCAAGTGTCAGAAGTTTGAGACGTTCTAAAATTGGCAAGAAAATCCTATTCAAAATGTCACCTTTTTCAGTCAATTTACATTGGATTACATATAAAGTTTGAAGTGGGATTATTTCAAAATGCTACAGTAATATTTCACCCAACTCGGGTCAGATATAGTGGAGGACCTCTTCTCTCATACCCAAGTGTCAAAAGTTTGAGACGTTCTAAAATTGGCAAGAAAATCCTATTCAAAATATCACCTTTTTCAGTCGATTTACATTGGATTACATAGAAAGTTTGAAGTGGGATTATTTCAAAATGCTACAGTAATATTTCACCCAACTCGGGTCAGATATAGTGGAGGACCTCTTCTCTCATACCCAAGTGTCAAAAGTTTGAGACGTTCTAAAATTGGCAAGAAAATCCTATTCAAAATATCACCTTTTTCAGTCGATTTACATTGGATTACATAGAAAGTTTGAAGTGGGATTATTTCAAAATGCTACAGTAATATTTCACCCAACTCGGGTCACATATAGTGGAGGACCTCTTCTCTCATACCCAAGTGTCAAAAGTTTGAGACGTTCTAAAATTGGCAAGAAAATCCTATTCAAAATGTAACCTTTTTCAGTCGATTTACATTGGATTACATAGAAGGTTTGAAGAGGGATTATTTGAAAATGCTACAGTAATATTTCACCCAATTCGAGTCCGAGGTGGTGGAGGACCTCTTTTCTCATAAGGCAGTGTCAAAAGTTTGAGACGTTCTAAAATTGGCAAGAAAATCCTATTCAAAATATCACCTTTTTCAGTCGATTTACATTGGATTACATAGAAAGTTTGAAGAGGGATTATTTGAAAATGCTACAGTAATATTTCACCCAACTCAAGTCGGAGGTGCTGGAGGACCTCTTCTCTCATAACCAAATGTCAAAAGTTTGAGACGTTCTACAATTGGCAAGAAAATCCTATTCAAAATATCACCTTTTTCAGTCGATTTACATTGGATTACATAGAAGTTTGAAGTGGGATTATTTCAAAATGCTACAGTAATATTTCACCCAACCCAAGTCAGAGGTTGTGGAGGACCTCTTCTCTCATACCCAAGTGTGAAAAGTTTGAGACGTTTTAAAATTGGCAAGAAAATCCTATTCAAAATATCACCTTTTTCAGTCGATTTACATTGGATTACATCGAAAGTTTGAAGTGGGATTATTTAAAAATGCTACAGTAATATTTCACCCAACTCGGGTCAGATATAGTGGAGGACCTCTTCTCTCATACCGCCGTGTCAACAGTTTGAGACGTTCTAAAATTGGCAAGAAAAACCTATTCAAAATATCACCTTTTTCAGTCGATTTACATTGGATTACATAGAAAGTTTGAAGTGGGATTATTTAAAAATGCTACAGTAATATTTCACCCAACTCGGGTCAGATATAGTGGAGGACCTCTTCTCTCATACCCAAGTGTCAGAAGTTTGAGACGTTCTAAAATTGGCAAGAAAATCCTATTCAAAATGTCACCTTTTTCAGTCAATTTACATTGGATTACATATAAAGTTTGAAGTGGGATTATTTCAAAATGCTACAGTAATATTTCACCCAACTCGGGTCAGATATAGTGGAGGACCTCTTCTCTCATACCCAAGTGTCAAAAGTTTGAGACGTTCTAAAATTGGCAAGAAAATCCTATTCAAAATATCACCTTTTTCAGTCGATTTACATTGGATTACATAGAAAGTTTGAAGTGGGATTATTTCAAAATGCTACAGTAATATTTCACCCAACTCGGGTCAGATATAGTGGAGGACCTCTTCTCTCATACCCAAGTGTCAAAAGTTTGAGACGTTCTAAAATTGGCAAGAAAATCCTATTCAAAATATCACCTTTTTCAGTCGATTTACATTGGATTACATCGAAAGTTTGAAGTGGGATTATTTCAAAATGCTACAGTAATATTTCACCCAACTCGGGTCAGATATACTGGAGGACCTCTTTTCTCATACCGCCGTGTCAACAGTTTGAGACGTTCTAAAATTGGCAAGAAAAACCTATTCAAAATATCACCTTTTTCAGTCGATTTACATTGGATTACATAGAAAGTTTGAAGTGGGATTATTTAAAAATGCTACAGTAATATTTCACCCAACTCGGGTCAGATATAGTGGAGGACCTCTTCTCTCATACCCAAGTGTCAGAAGTTTGAGACGTTCTAAAATTGGCAAGAAAATCCTATTCAAAATGTCACCTTTTTCAGTCAATTTACATTGGATTACATATAAAGTTTGAAGTGGGATTATTTCAAAATGCTACAGTAATATTTCACCCAACTCGGGTCAGATATAGTGGAGGACCTCTTCTCTCATACCCAAGTGTCAAAAGTTTGAGACGTTCTAAAATTGGCAAGAAAATCCTATTCAAAATATCACCTTTTTCAGTCGATTTACATTGGATTACATAGAAAGTTTGAAGTGGGATTATTTCAAAATGCTACAGTAATATTTCACCCAACTCGGGTCAGATATAGTGGAGGACCTCTTCTCTCATACCCAAGTGTCAAAAGTTTGAGACGTTCTAAAATTGGCAAGAAAATCCTATTCAAAATATCACCTTTTTCAGTCGATTTACATTGGATTACATAGAAAGTTTGAAGTGGGATTATTTCAAAATGCTACAGTAATATTTCACCCAACTCGGGTCACATATAGTGGAGGACCTCTTCTCTCATACCCAAGTGTCAAAAGTTTGAGACGTTCTAAAATTGGCAAGAAAATCCTATTCAAAATGTAACCTTTTTCAGTCGATTTACATTGGATTACATAGAAGGTTTGAAGAGGGATTATTTGAAAATGCTACAGTAATATTTCACCCAATTCGAGTCCGAGGTGGTGGAGGACCTCTTTTCTCATAAGGCAGTGTCAAAAGTTTGAGACGTTCTAAAATTGGCAAGAAAATCCTATTCAAAATATCACCTTTTTCAGTCGATTTACATTGGATTACATAGAAAGTTTGAAGAGGGATTATTTGAAAATGCTACAGTAATATTTCACCCAACTCAAGTCGGAGGTGCTGGAGGACCTCTTCTCTCATAACCAAATGTCAAAAGTTTGAGACGTTCTACAATTGGCAAGAAAATCCTATTCAAAATATCACCTTTTTCAGTCGATTTACATTGGATTACATAGAAGTTTGAAGTGGGATTATTTCAAAATGCTACAGTAATATTTCACCCAACCCAAGTCAGAGGTTGTGGAGGACCTCTTCTCTCATACCCAAGTGTGAAAAGTTTGAGACGTTTTAAAATTGGCAAGAAAATCCTATTCAAAATATCACCTTTTTCAGTCGATTTACATTGGATTACATCGAAAGTTTGAAGTGGGATTATTTAAAAATGCTACAGTAATATTTCACCCAACTCGGGTCAGATATAGTGGAGGACCTCTTCTCTCATACCGCCGTGTCAACAGTTTGAGACGTTCTAAAAATTGGCAAGAAAAACCTATTCAAAATATCACCTTTTTCAGTCGATTTACATTGGATTACATAGAAAGTTTGAAGTGGGATTATTTAAAAATGCTACAGTAATATTTCACCCAACTCGGGTCAGATATAGTGGAGGACCTCTTCTCTCATACCCAAGTGTCAGAAGTTTGAGACGTTCTAAAATTGGCAAGAAAATCCTATTCAAAATGTCACCTTTTTCAGTCAATTTACATTGGATTACATATAAAGTTTGAAGTGGGATTATTTCAAAATGCTACAGTAATATTTCACCCAACTCGGGTCAGATATAGTGGAGGACCTCTTCTCTCATACCCAAGTGTCAAAAGTTTGAGACGTTCTAAAATTGGCAAGAAAATCCTATTCAAAATATCACCTTTTTCAGTCGATTTACATTGGATTACATAGAAAGTTTGAAGTGGGATTATTTCAAAATGCTACAGTAATATTTCACCCAACTCGGGTCAGATATAGTGGAGGACCTCTTCTCTCATACCCAAGTGTCAAAAGTTTGAGACGTTCTAAAATTGGCAAGAAAATCCTATTCAAAATATCACCTTTTTCAGTCGATTTACATTGGATTACATAGAAAGTTTGAAGTGGGATTATTTCAAAATGCTACAGTAATATTTCACCCAACTCGGGTCACATATAGTGGAGGACCTCTTCTCTCATACCCAAGTGTCAAAAGTTTGAGACGTTCTAAAATTGGCAAGAAAATCCTATTCAAAATGTAACCTTTTTCAGTCGATTTACATTGGATTACATAGAAGGTTTGAAGAGGGATTATTTGAAAATGCTACAGTAATATTTCACCCAATTCGAGTCCGAGGTGGTGGAGGACCTCTTTTCTCATAAGGCAGTGTCAAAAGTTTGAGACGTTCTAAAATTGGCAAGAAAATCCTATTCAAAATATCACCTTTTTCAGTCGATTTACATTGGATTACATAGAAAGTTTGAAGTGGGATTATTTAAAAATGCTACAGTAATATTTCACCCAACTCGGGTCAGATATAGTGGAGGACCTCTTCTCTCATACCGCCGTGTCAACAGTTTGAGACGTTCTAAAATTGGCAAGAAAAACCTATTCAAAATATCACCTTTTTCAGTCGATTTACATTGGATTACATAGAAAGTTTGAAGTGGGATTATTTAAAAATGCTACAGTAATATTTCACCCAACTCGGGTCAGATATAGTGGAGGACCTCTTCTCTCATACCCAAGTGTCAGAAGTTTGAGACGTTCTAAAATTGGCAAGAAAATCCTATTCAAAATGTCACCTTTTTCAGTCAATTTACATTGGATTACATATAAAGTTTGAAGTGGGATTATTTCAAAATGCTACAGTAATATTTCACCCAACTCGGGTCAGATATAGTGGAGGACCTCTTCTCTCATACCCAAGTGTCAAAAGTTTGAGACGTTCTAAAATTGGCAAGAAAATCCTATTCAAAATATCACCTTTTTCAGTCGATTTACATTGGATTACATAGAAAGTTTGAAGTGGGATTATTTCAAAATGCTACAGTAATATTTCACCCAACTCGGGTCAGATATAGTGATAGATATACTGATAGATCGGGTGACAGATATAGTGATAGATCGGGTCAGATATACCTCTTCTCTCATACCCAAGTGTCAAAAGTTTGAGACGTTCTAAAATTGGCAAGAAAATCCTATTCAAAATGTAACCTTTTTCAGTCGATTTACCTTGGATTACATAGAAGGTTTGAAGAGGGATTATTTGAAAATGCTACAGTAATATTTCACCCAACTCGAGTCAGATGTGCTGGAGGACCTCTTCTCTCATACCCAATTGTCAAAAGTTTGAGACGTTTTAAAATTGGCAAGAAAATCCTATTCAAAATATCACCTTTTTCAGTCGATTTACATTGGATTACATAGAAAGTTTGAAGTGGGATTATTTCAAAATGTTACAGTAATATTTCACCCAACTCGAGTCGGAGGTGCTGGAGGACCTCTTCTCTCATAACCAAATGTCAAAAGTTTGAGACGTTCTACAATTGGCAAGAAAATCCTATTCAAAATATCACCTTTTTCAGTCGATTTACATTGGATTACATAGAAGTTTGAAGTGGGATTATTTCAAAATGCTACAGTAATATTTCACCCAACCCAAGTCAGAGGTTGTGGAGGACCTCTTCTCTCATACCCAAGTGTGAAAAGTTTGAGACGTTTTAAAATTGGCAAGAAAATCCTATTCAAAATATCACCTTTTTCAGTCGATTTACATTGGATTACATCGAAAGTTTGAAGTGGGATTATTTCAAAATGCTACAGTAATATTTCACCCAACTCGGGTCAGATATAGTGGAGGACCTCTTCTCTCATAGCCAAGTGTCAGAAGTTTGAGACGTTCTAAAATTGGCAAGAAAATCCTATTCAAAATATCAAATTTTTCAGTCAATTTACATTGGATTACATAGAAAGTTTGAAGTGGGATTATTTCAAAATGCTACAGTAATATTTCACCCAACTCGGGTCAGATATAGTGATAGATATACTGATAGATCGGGTGACAGATATAGTGATAGATCGGGTCAGATATACCTCTTCTCTCATACCCAAGTGTCAAAAGTTTGAGACGTTCTAAAATTGGCAAGAAAATCCTATTCAAAATGTAACCTTTTTCAGTCGATTTACCTTGGATTACATAGAAGGTTTGAAGAGGGATTATTTGAAAATGCTACAGTAATATTTCACTCAACTCGAGTCAGATGTGCTGGAGGACCTCTTCTCTCATACCCAATTGTCAAAAGTTTGAGACGTTTTAAAATTGGCAAGAAAATCCTATTCAAAATATCACCTTTTTCAGTCGATTTACATTGGATTACATAGAAAGTTTGAAGTGGGATTATTTCAAAATGTTACAGTAATATTTCACCCAACTCGGGTCAGATATAGTGGAGGAGCTCTTTTCTCATACCGCAGTGTCAAAAGTTTGAGACGTTCTAAAATTGGCAAGAAAACCCTATTCAAAATGTAACCTTTTTCAGTCGATTTACATTGGATTACATAGAAGGTTTGAAGAGGGATTATTTGAAAATGCTACAGTAATATTTCACCCAACTCGGGTCAGATATAGTGGAGGACCTCTTCTCTCATACCCAAGTGTCAGAAGTTTGAGACGTTCTAAAATTGGCAAGAAAATCCTATTCAAAATGTCACCTTTTTCAGTCGATTTACATTGGATTACATAGAAAGTTTGAAGTGGGATTATTTCAAAATGCTACAGTAATATTTCACCCAACCCGAGTCAGAGGTTGTGGAGGACCTCTTCTCTCATACCCAATTGTCAAAAGTTTGAGACGTTTTAAAATTGGCAAGAAAATCCTATTCAAAATATCACCTTTTTCAGTCGATTTACATTGGATTACATAGAAAGTTTTAAGTGGGATTATTTCAAAATGTTACAGTAATATTTCACCCAACTCGGATCAGATATAGTGGAGGAGCTCTTTTCTCATACCGCAGTGTCAAAAGTTTGAGACGTTCTAAAATTGGCAAGAAAACCCTATTCAAAATGTAACCTTTTTAAGTCGATTTACATTGGATTACATAGAAGGTTTGAAGAGGGATTATTTGAAAATGCTACAGTAATATTTCACCCAACTCGGGTCAGATATAGTGGAGGACCTCTTCTCTCATACCCAAGTGTCAGAAGTTTGAGACGTTCTAAAATTGGCAAGAAAATCCTATTCAAAATGTCACCTTTTTCAGTCGATTTACATTGGATTACATCGAAAGTTTGAAGTGGGATTATTTCAAAATGCTACAGTAATATTTCACCCAACCCGAGTCAGAGGTTGTGGAGGACCTCTTCTCTCATACCCAAGTGTCAAAAGTTTGCTACGTTATAAAATTGGCAAGAAAATCCTATTCAAAATATCACCTTTTGCAGTCGATTTACATTGGATTACATATAAAGTTTGAAGTGGGATTATTTCAAAATGCTACAGTAATATTTCACCCAACTCGAGTCCGAGGTGTTGGACCTCTTCTCTCATACCCAAGTGTGAAAAGTTTGAGACGTTCTAAAATTGGCAAGAAAATCCTATTCAAAATATCAAATTTTTCAGTCAATTTACATTGGATTACATAGAAAGTTTGAAGTGGGATTATTTCAAAATGCTACAGTAATATTTCACCCAATTCGGGTCAGATATAGTGGAGGACCTCTTCTCTCATACCCAAGTGTCAAAAGTTTGAGACGTTCTAAAATTGGCAAGAAAATCCTATTCAAAATGTAACCTTTTTCAGTCGATTTACATTGGATTACATAGAAGGTTTGAAGAGGGATTATTTGAAAATGCTACAGTAATATTTCACCCAACTCGGGTCAGATATAGTGGAGGACCTCTTCTCTCATACCCAAGTGTCAGAAGTTTGAGACGTTCTAAAATTGGCAAGAAAATCCTATTCAAAATATCACCTTTTTCAGTCGATTTACATTGGATTACATATAAAGTTTGAAGTGGGATTATTTCAAAATTCTACAGTAATATTTCACCCAACTCGAGTCCGAGGTGTTGGACCTCTTCTCTCATACCCAAGTGTGAAAAGTTTGAGACGTTCTAAAATTGGCAAGAAAATCCTATTCAAAATATCACCTTTTTCAGTCGATTTACATTGGATTACATAGAAAGTTTGAAGTGAGATTATTTCAAAATGCTACAGTAATATTTCACCCAACTCGGGTCAGATATAGTGGAGTAGCTCTTCTCTCATAGCCAAGTGTCAGAAGTTTGAGACGTTCTAAAATTGGCAAGAAAATCCTATTCAAAATATCACCTTTTTCAGTCGATTTACATTGGATTACATATAAAGTTTGAAGTGGGATTATTTCAAAATGCTACAGTAATATTTCACCCAACTCGGGTCAGATATAGTGGAGGAGCTCTTTTCTCATACCGCAGTGTCAAAAGTTTGAGACGTTCTAAAATTGGCAAGAAAACCCTATTCAAAATGTAACCTTTTTCAGTCGATTTACATTGGATTACATAGAAGGTTTGAAGAGGGATTATTTGAAAATGCTACAGTAATATTTCACCCAACTCGGGTCAGATATAGTGGAGGACCTCTTCTCTCATACCCAAGTGTCAGAAGTTTGAGACGTTCTAAAATTGGCAAGAAAATCCTATTCAAAATGTCACCTTTTTCAGTCGATTTACATTGGATTACATAGAAAGTTTGAAGTGGGATTATTTCAAAATGCTACAGTAATATTTCACCCAACCCGAGTCAGAGGTTGTGGAGGACCTCTTCTCTCATACCCAATTGTCAAAAGTTTGAGACGTTTTAAAATTGGCAAGAAAATCCTATTCAAAATATCACCTTTTTCAGTCGATTTACATTGGATTACATAGAAAGTTTTTAAGTGGGATTATTTCAAAATGTTACAGTAATATTTCACCCAACTCGGATCAGATATAGTGGAGGAGCTCTTTTCTCATACCGCAGTGTCAAAAGTTTGAGACGTTCTAAAATTGGCAAGAAAACCCTATTCAAAATGTAACCTTTTTCAGTCGATTT
Organism: Synaphobranchus kaupii; assembly: GCA_029718625.1. Lineage (NCBI taxonomy): Eukaryota > Metazoa > Chordata > Actinopteri > Anguilliformes > Synaphobranchidae > Synaphobranchus > Synaphobranchus kaupii. Next base: position 11,178,285 of record CM056379.1, read on the forward strand.
ACATTGGATTACATAGAAGGTTTGAAGAGGGATTATTTGAAAATGCTACAGTAATATTTCACCCAACTCGGGTCAGATATAGTGGAGGACCTCTTCTCTCATACCCAAGTGTCAGAAGTTTGAGACGTTCTAAAATTGGCAAGAAAATCCTATTCAAAATGTCACCTTTTTCAGTCGATTTACATTGGATTACATCGAAAGTTTGAAGTGGGATTATTTCAAAATGCTACAGTAATATTTCACCCAACCCGAGTCAGAGGTTGTGGAGGACCTCTTCTCTCATACCCAAGTGTCAAAAGTTTGCTACGTTATAAAATTGGCAAGAAAATCCTATTCAAAATATCACCTTTTGCAGTCGATTTACATTGGATTACATATAAAGTTTGAAGTGGGATTATTTCAAAATGCTACAGTAATATTTCACCCAACTCGAGTCCGAGGTGTTGGACCTCTTCTCTCATACCCAAGTGTGAAAAGTTTGAGACGTTCTAAAATTGGCAAGAAAATCCTATTCAAAATATCACATTTTTCAGTCAATTTACATTGGATTACATAGAAAGTTTGAAGTGGGATTATTTCAAAATGCTACAGTAATATTTCACCCAATTCGGGTCAGATATAGTGGAGGACCTCTTCTCTCATACCCAAGTGTCAAAAGTTTGAGACGTTCTAAAATTGGCAAGAAAATCCTATTCAAAATGTAACCTTTTTCAGTCGATTTACATTGGATTACATAGAAGGTTTGAAGAGGGATTATTTGAAAATGCTACAGTAATATTTCACCCAATTCGAGTCCGAGGTGGTGGAGGACCTCTTTTCTCATAACGCAGTCTCAAAAGTTTGAGACGTTCTAAAATTGGCAAGAAAATCCTATTCAAAATATCACCTTTTTCAGTCGATTTACATTGGATTACATATAAAGTTTGAAGTGGGATTATTTCAAAATTCTACAGTAATATTTCACCCAACTCGAGTCCGAGGTGTTGGACCTCTTCTCTCATACCCAAGTGTGAAAAGTTTGAGACGTTCTAAAATTGGCAAGAAAATCCTATTCAAAATATCACCTTTTTCAGTCGATTTACATTGGATTACATAGAAAGTTTGAAGTGAGATTATTTCAAAATGCTACAGTAATATTTCACCCAACTCGGGTCAGATATAGTGGAGTAGCTCTTCTCTCATAGCCAAGTGTCAGAAGTTTGAGACGTTCTAAAATTGGCAAGAAAATCCTATTCAAAATATCACCTTTTTCAGTCGATTTACATTGGATTACATATAAAGTTTGAAGTGGGATTATTTCAAAATGCTACAGTAATATTTCACCCAACTCGGGTCAGATATAGTAGAGGACCTCTTCTCTCATACCCAAGTGTCAAAAGTTTGAGACGTTCTAAAATTGGCAAGAAAATCCTATTCAAAATATCACCTTTTTCAGTCGATTTACATTGGATTACATAGAAGGTTTGAAGAGGGATTATTTGAAAATGCTACAGTAATATTTCACCCAACTCGAGTCGGAGGTGCTGGAGGACCTCTTCTCTCATAACCAAATGTCAAAAGTTTGAGACGTTCTACAATTGGCAAGAAAATCCTATTCAAAATATCACCTTTTTCAGTCGATTTACATTGGATTACATAGAAAGTTTGAAGTGGGATTATTTCAAAATGCTACAGTAATATTTCACCCAACCCAAGTCAGAGGTTGTGGAGGACCTCTTCTCTCATACCCAAGTGTGAAAAGTTTGAGACGTTTTAAAATTGGCAAGAAAATCCTATTCAAAATATCACCTTTTTCAGTCGATTTACGTTGGATTACATCGAAAGTTTGAAGTGGGATTATTTCAAAATGCTACAGTAATATTTCACCCAACTCGGGTCAGATATACTGGAGGACCTCTTTTCTCATACCGCCGTGTCAACAGTTTGAGACGTTCTAAAATTGGCAAGAAAATCCTATTCAAAATGTAACCTTTTTCAGTCGATTTACATTGGATTACATAGAAGGTTTGTATTGGGATTATTTCAAAATGCTACAGTAATATTTCACCCAACTCGGGTCAGATATAGTGGAGGACCTCTTCTCTCATAGCCAAGTGTCAGAAGTTTGAGACGTTCTAAAATTGGCAAGAAAATCCTATTCAAAATATCAAATTTTTCAGTCAATTTACATTGGATTACATAGAAAGTTTGAAGTGGGATTATTTCAAAATGCTACAGTAATATTTCACCCAACTCGGGTCAGATATAGTGATAGATATAGTGATAGATCGGGTGACAGATATAGTGATAGATCGGGTCAGATATACCTCTTCTCTCATACCCAAGTGTCAAAAGTTTGAGACGTTCTAAAATTGGCAAGAAAACCCTATTCAAAATGTAACCTTTTTCAGTCGATTTTACATTGGATTACATAGAAGGTTTGAAGAGGGATTATTTAAAAATGCTACAGTAATATTTCACCCAACTCGGGTCAGATATAGTGGAGGACCTCTTCTCTCATACCCAAGTGTCAGAAGTTTGAGACGTTCTAAAATTGGCAAGAAAATCCTATTCAAAATATCACCTTTTTCAGTCGATTTACATTGGATTACATAGAAAGTTTGAAGTGGGATTATTTCAAAATGCTACAGTAATATTTCACCCAACTCGGGTCACATATAGTGGAGGACCTCTTCTCTCATACCCAAGTGTCAAAAGTTTGAGACGTTCTAAAATTGGCAAGAAAATCCTATTCAAAATGTAACCTTTTTCAGTCGATTTACATTGGATTACATAGAAGGTTTGAAGAGGGATTATTTGAAAATGCTACAGTAATATTTCACCCAATTCGAGTCCGAGGTGGTGGAGGACCTCTTTTCTCATAAGGCAGTGTCAAAAGTTTGAGACGTTCTAAAATTGGCAAGAAAATCCTATTCAAAATATCACCTTTTTCAGTCGATTTACATTGGATTACATAGAAAGTTTGAAGAGGGATTATTTGAAAATGCTACAGTAATATTTCACCCAACTCGAGTCGGAGGTGCTGGAGGACCTCTTCTCTCATAACCAAATGTCAAAAGTTTGAGACGTTCTACAATTGGCAAGAAAATCCTATTCAAAATATCACCTTTTTCAGTCGATTTACATTGGATTACATAGAACGTTTGAAGTGGGATTATTTCAAAATGCTACAGTAATATTTCACCCAACCCAAGTCAGAGGTTGTGGAGGACCTCTTCTCTCATACCCAAGTGTGAAAAGTTTGAGACGTTTTAAAATTGGCAAGAAAATCCTATTCAAAATATCACCTTTTTCAGTTGATTTACGTTGGATTACATCGAAAGTTTGAAGTGGGATTATTTCAAAATGCTACAGTAATATTTCACCCAACTCGGGTCAGATATACTGGAGGACCTCTTTTCTCATACCGCCGTGTCAACAGTTTGAGACGTTCTAAAATTGGCAAGAAAAACCTATTCAAAATATCACCTTTTTCAGTCGATTTACATTGGATTACATAGAAAGTTTGAAGTGGGATTATTTAAAAATGCTACAGTAATATTTCACCCAACTCGGGTCAGATATAGTGGAGGACCTCTTCTCTCATAACCAAGTGTCAGAAGTTTGAGACGTTCTAAAATTGGCAAGAAAATCCTATTCAAAATGTCACCTTTTTCAGTCAATTTACATTGGATTACATATAAAGTTTGAAGTGGGATTATTTCAAAATGCTACAGTAATATTTCACCCAACCCGAGTCAGAGATTGTGGAGGAGCTCTTTTCTCATACCGCAGTGTCAAAAGTTTGAGACGTTCTAAAATTGGCAAGAAAAGCCTATTCAAAATATCACCTTTTTCAGTCGATTTACATATAAAGTTTGAAGTGGGATTATTTCAAAATGCTACAGTAATATTTCACCCAACTCGGGTCAGATATAGTGGAGGACCTCTTCTCTCATAGCCAAGTGTCAGAAGTTTGAGACGTTCTAAAATTGGCAAGAAAATCCTATTCAAAATGTCACCTTTTTCAGTCAATTTACATTGGATTACATATAAAGTTTGAAGTGGGATTATTTCAAAATGCTACAGTAATATTTCACCCAACCCGAGTCAGAGATTGTGGAGGAGCTCTTTTCTCATACCGCAGTGTCAAAAGTTTGAGACGTTCTAAAATTGGCAAGAAAAGCCTATTCAAAATATCACCTTTTTCAGTCGATTTACATATAAAGTTTGAAGTGGGATTATTTCAAAATGCTACAGTAATATTTCACCCAACTCGGGTCAGATATAGTGGAGGACCTCTTCTCTCATAGCCAAGTGTCAGAAGTTTGAGACGTTCTAAAATTGGCAAGAAAAGCCTATTCAAAATATCACCTTTTTCAGTCGATTTACATATGAAGTTTGAAGTGGGATTATATCAAAATGCTACAGTAATATTTCACCCAACTCGGGTCAGATATAGTGGAGGACCTCTTCTCTCATAGCCAAGTGTCAGAAGTTTGAGACGTTCTAAAATTGGCAAGAAAATCCTATTCAAAATATCACCTTTTTCAGTCGATTTACATTGGATTACATCGAAAGTTTGAAGTGGGATTATTTCAAAATGCTACAGTAATATTTCACCCAACTCGGGTCAGATATACTGGAGGACCTCTTTTCTCATACCGCCGTGTCAACAGTTTGAGACGTTCTAAAATTGGCAAGAAAAACCTATTCAAAATATCACCTTTTTCAGTCGATTTACATTGGATTACATAGAAAGTTTGAAGTGGGATTATTTAAAAATGCTACAGTAATATTTCACCCAACTCGGGTCAGATATAGTGGAGGACCTCTTCTCTCATACCCAAGTGTCAGAAGTTTGAGACGTTCTAAAATTGGCAAGAAAATCCTATTCAAAATGTCACCTTTTTCAGTCAATTTACATTGGATTACATATAAAGTTTGAAGTGGGATTATTTCAAAATGCTACAGTAATATTTCACCCAACTCGGGTCAGATATAGTGGAGGACCGCTTCTCTCATAGCCAAGTGTCTGAAGTTTGAGACGTTCTAAAATTGGCAAGAAAATCCTATTCAAAATATCAAATTTTTCAGTCAATTTACATTGGATTACATAGAAATTTTGAAGTGGGATTATTTCAAAATGCTACAGTAATATTTCACCCAACTCGGGTCAGATATAGTGGAGGACCTCTTCTCTCATACCCAAGTGTCAAAAGTTTGAGACGTTCTAAAATTGGCAAGAAAATCCTATTCAAAATATCACCTTTTTCAGTCGATTTACATTGGATTACATAGAAAGTTTGAAGTGGGATTATTTCAAAATGCTACAGTAATATTTCACCCAACTCGGGTCAGATATAGTGGAGGACCTCTTCTCTCATACCGAAGTGTCAAAAGTTTGAGACGTTCTAAAATTGGCAAGAAAATCCTATTCAAAATATCACCTTTTTCAGTCGATTTACATTGGATTACATAGAAAGTTTGAAGTGGGATTATTTCAAAATGCTACAGTAATATTTCACCCAACTCGGGTCACATATAGAGGAGGACCTCTTCTCTCATACCCAAGTGTCAAAAGTTTGAGACGTTCTAAAATTGGCAAGAAAATCCTATTCAAAATGTAACCTTTTTCAGTCGATTTACATTGGATTACATAGAAGGTTTGAAGAGGGATTATTTGAAAATGCTACAGTAATATTTCACCCAATTCGAGTCCGAGGTGGTGGAGGACCTCTTTTCTCATAAGGCAGTGTCAAAAGTTTGAGACGTTCTAAAATTGGCAAGAAAATCCTATTCAAAATATCACCTTTTTCAGTCGATTTACATTGGATTACATAGAAAGTTTGAAGAGGGATTATTTGAAAATGCTACAGTAATATTTCACCCAACTCGAGTCGGAGGTGCTGGAGGACCTCTTCTCTCATAACCAAATGTCAAAAGTTTGAGACGTTCTACAATTGGCAAGAAAATCCTATTCAAAATATCACCTTTTTCAGTCGATTTACATTGGATTACATAGAAGTTTGAAGTGGGATTATTTCAAAATGCTACAGTAATATTTCACCCAACCCAAGTCAGAGGTTGTGGAGGACCTCTTCTCTCATACCCAAGTGTGAAAAGTTTGAGACGTTTTAAAATTGGCAAGAAAATCCTATTCAAAATATCACCTTTTTCAGTCGATTTACATTGGATTACATCGAAAGTTTGAAGTGGGATTATTTCAAAATGCTACAGTAATATTTCACCCAACTCGGGTCAGATATAGTGGAGGACCTCTTCTCTCATAGCCAAGTGTCAGAAGTTTGAGACGTTCTAAAATTGGCAAGAAAATCCTATTCAAAATATCAAATTTTTCAGTCAATTTACATTGGATTACATAGAAAGTTTGAAGTGGGATTATTTCAAAATGCTACAGTAATATTTCACCCAACTCGGGTCAGATATAGTGATAGATATACTGATAGATCGGGTGACAGATATAGTGATAGATCGGGTCAGATATACCTCTTCTCTCATACCCAAGTGTCAAAAGTTTGAGACGTTCTAAAATTGGCAAGAAAATCCTATTCAAAATGTAACCTTTTTCAGTCGATTTACCTTGGATTACATAGAAGGTTTGAAGAGGGATTATTTGAAAATGCTACAGTAATATTTCACCCAACTCGAGTCAGATGTGCTGGAGGACCTCTTCTCTCATACCCAATTGTCAAAAGTTTGAGACGTTTTAAAATTGGCAAGAAAATCCTATTCAAAATATCACCTTTTTCAGTCGATTTACATTGGATTACATAGAAAGTTTGAAGTGGGATTATTTCAAAATGTTACAGTAATATTTCACCCAACTCGGGTCAGATATAGTGGAGGAGCTCTTTTCTCATACCGCAGTGTCAAAAGTTTGAGACGTTCTAAAATTGGCAAGAAAACCCTATTCAAAATGTAACCTTTTTCAGTCGATTTACATTGGATTACATAGAAGGTTTGAAGAGGGATTATTTGAAAATGCTACAGTAATATTTCACCCAACTCGGGTCAGATATAGTGGAGGACCTCTTCTCTCATACCCAAGTGTCAGAAGTTTGAGACGTTCTAAAATTGGCAAGAAAATCCTATTCAAAATGTCACCTTTTTCAGTCGATTTACATTGGATTACATAGAAAGTTTGAAGTGGGATTATTTCAAAATGCTACAGTAATATTTCACCCAACCCGAGTCAGAGGTTGTGGAGGACCTCTTCTCTCATACCCAATTGTCAAAAGTTTGAGACGTTTTAAAATTGGCAAGAAAATCCTATTCAAAATATCACCTTTTTCAGTCGATTTACATTGGATTACATAGAAAGTTTTAAGTGGGATTATTTCAAAATGTTACAGTAATATTTCACCCAACTCGGATCAGATATAGTGGAGGAGCTCTTTTCTCATATCGCAGTGTCAAAAGTTTGAGACGTTCTAAAATTGGCAAGAAAACCCTATTCAAAATGTAACCTTTTTCAGTCGATTTACATTGGATTACATAGAAGGTTTGAAGAGGGATTATTTGAAAATGCTACAGTAATATTTCACCCAACTCGGGTCAGATATAGTGGAGGACCTCTTCTCTCATACCCAAGTGTCAGAAGTTTGAGACGTTCTAAAATTGGCAAGAAAATCCTATTCAAAATGTCACCTTTTTCAGTCGATTTACATTGGATTACATCGAAAGTTTGAAGTGGGATTATTTCAAAATGCTACAGTAATATTTCACCCAACCCGAGTCAGAGGTTGTGGAGGACCTCTTCTCTCATACCCAAGTGTCAAACGTTTGCTACGTTATAAAATTGGCAAGAAAATCCTATTCAAAATATCACCTTTTGCAGTCGATTTACATTGGATTACATATAAAGTTTGAAGTGGGATTATTTCAAAATGCTACAGTAATATTTCACCCAACTCGAGTCCGAGGTGTTGGACCTCTTCTCTCATACCCAAGTGTGAAAAGTTTGAGACGTTCTAAAATTGGCAAGAAAATCCTATTCAAAATATCAAATTTTTCAGTCAATTTACATTGGATTACATAGAAAGTTTGAAGTGGGATTATTTCAAAATGCTACAGTAATATTTCACCCAAGTCGGGTCAGATATAGTGGAGGACCTCTTCTCTCATACCCAAGTGTCAAAAGTTTGAGACGTTCTAAAATTGGCAAGAAAATCCTATTCAAAATGTAACCTTTTTCAGTCGATTTACATTGGATTACATAGAAGGTTTGAAGAGGGATTATTTGAAAATGCTACAGTAATATTTCATCCCAATTCGAGTCCGAGGTGGTGGAGGACCTCTTTTCTCATAACGCAGTCTCAAAAGTTTGAGACGTTCTAAAATTGGCAAGAAAATCCTATTCAAAATATCACCTTTTTCAGTCGATTTACATTGGATTACATATAAAGTTTGAAGTGGGATTATTTCAAAATTCTACAGTAATATTTCACCCAACTCGAGTCCGAGGTGTTGGACCTCTTCTCTCATACCCAAGTGTGAAAAGTTTGAGACGTTCTAAAATTGGCAAGAAAATCCTATTCAAAATATCACCTTTTTCAGTCGATTTACATTGGATTACATAGAAAGTTTGAAGTGAGATTATTTCAAAATGCTACAGTAATATTTCACCCAACTCGGGTCAGATATAGTGGAGTAGCTCTTCTCTCATAGCCAAGTGTCAGAAGTTTGAGACGTTCTAAAATTGGCAAGAAAATCCTATTCAAAATATCACCTTTTTCAGTCGATTTACATTGGATTACATATAAAGTTTGAAGTGGGATTATTTCAAAATGCTACAGTAATATTTCACCCAACTCGGGTCAGATATAGTGGAGGACCTCTTCTCTCATACCCAAGTGTCAAAAGTTTGAGACGTTCTAAAATTGGCAAGAAAATCCTATTCAAAATATCACCTTTTTCAGTCGATTTACATTGGATTACATAGAAGGTTTGAAGAGGGATTATTTGAAAATGCTACAGTAATATTTCACCCAACTCGAGTCGGAGGTGCTGGAGGACCTCTTCTCTCATAACCAAATGTCAAAAGTTTGAGACGTTCTACAATTGGCAAGAAAATCCTATTCAAAATATCACCTTTTTCAGTCGATTTACATTGGATTACATAGAAAGTTTGAAGTGGGATTATTTCAAAATGCTACAGTAATATTTCACCCAACCCAAGTCAGAGGTTGTGGAGGACCTCTTCTCTCATACCCAAGTGTGAAAAGTTTGAGACGTTTTAAAATTGGCAAGAAAATCCTATTCAAAATATCACCTTTTTCAGTCGATTTACGTTGGATTACATCGAAAGTTTGAAGTGGGATTATTTCAAAATGCTACAGTAATATTTCACCCAACTCGGGTCAGATATAGTGATAGATATAGTGATAGATCGGGTGACAGATATAGTGATAGATCGGGTCAGATATACCTCTTCTCTCATACCCAAGTGTCAAAAGTTTGAGACGTTCTAAAATTGGCAAGAAAATCCTATTCAAAATGTAACCTTTTTCAGTCGATTTACATTGGATTACATAGAAGGTTTGAAGAGGGATTATTTGAAAATGCTACAGTAATATTTCACCCAACTCGAGTCAGATGTGCTGGAGGACCTCTTCTCTCATACCCAATTGTCAAAAGTTTGAGACGTTTTAAAATTGGCAAGAAAATCCTATTCAAAATATCACCTTTTTCAGTCGATTTACATTGGATTACATAGAAAGTTTGAAGTGGGATTATTTCAAAATGTTACAGTAATATTTCACCCAACTCGGGTCAGATATAGTGGAGGAGCTCTTTTCTCATACCGCAGTGTCAAAAGTTTGAGACTTTCTAAAATTGGCAAGAAAACCCTATTCAAAATGTAACCTTTTTCAGTCGATTTACATTGGATTACATAGAAGGTTTGAAGAGGGATTATTTGAAAATGCTACAGTAATATTTCACCCAACTCGGGTCAGATATAGTGGAGGACCTCTTCTCTCATACCCAAGTGTCAGAAGTTTGAGACGTTCTAAAATTGGCAAGAAAATCCTATTCAAAATATCACCTTTTTCAGTCGATTTACATTGGATTACATATAAAGTTTGAAGTGGGATTATTTCAAAATTCTACAGTAATATTTCACCCAACTCGAGTCCGAGGTGTTGGACCTCTTCTCTCATACCCAAGTGTGAAAAGTTTGAGACGTTCTAAAATTGGCAAGAAAATCCTATTCAAAATATCACCTTTTTCAGTCGATTTACATTGGATTACATAGAAAGTTTGAAGTGAGATTATTTCAAAATGCTACAGTAATATTTCACCCAACTCGGGTCAGATATAGTGGAGTAGCTCTTCTCTCATAGCCAAGTGTCAGAAGTTTGAGACGTTCTAAAATTGGCAAGAAAATCCTATTCAAAATATCGCCTTTTTCAGTCGATTTACATTGGATTACATATAAAGTTTGAAGTGGGATTATTTCAAAATGCTACAGTAATATTTCACCCAACTCGGGTCAGATATAGTGGAGGACCCCTTCTCTCATACCCAAGTGTCAAAAGTTTGAGACGTTCTAAAATTGGCAAGAAAATCCTATTCAAAATATCACCTTTTTCAGTCGATTTACATTGGATTACATAGAAGGTTTGAAGAGGGATTATTTGAAAATGCTACAGTAATATTTCACCCAACTCGAGGCGGAGGTGCTGGAGGACCTCTTCTCTCATAACCAAATGTCAAAAGTTTGAGACGTTCTACAATTGGCAAGAAAATCCTATTCAAAATATCACCTTTTTCAGTCGATTTACATTGGATTACATAGAACGTTTGAAGTGGGATTATTTCAAAATGCTACAGTAATATTTCACCCAACCCAAGTCAGAGGTTGTGGAGGACCTCTTCTCTCATACCCAAGTGTGAAAAGTTTGAGACGTTTTAAAATTGGCAAGAAAATCCTATTCAAAATATCACCTTTTTCAGTCGATTTACGTTGGATTACATCGAAAGTTTGAAGTGGGATTATTTCAAAATGCTACAGTAATATTTCACCCAACTCGGGTCAGATATACTGGAGGACCTCTTTTCTCATACCGCCGTGTCAACAGTTTGAGACGTTCTAAAATTGGCAAGAAAATCCTATTCAAAATGTAACCTTTTTCAGTCGATTTACATTGGATTACATAGAAGGTTTGTATTGGGATTATTTCAAAATGCTACAGTAATATTTCACCCAACTCGGGTCAGATATAGTGGAGGACCTCTTCTCTCATAGCCAAGTGTCAGAAGTTTGAGACGTTCTAAAATTGGCAAGAAAATCCTATTCAAAATATCAAATTTTTCAGTCAATTTACATTGGATTACATAGAAAGTTTGAAGTGGGATTATTTCAAAATGCTACAGTAATATTTCACCCAACTCGGGTCAGATATAGTGATAGATATAGTGATAGATCGGGTGACAGATATAGTGATAGATCGGGTCAGATATACCTCTTCTCTCATACCCAAGTGTCAAAAGTTTGAGACGTTCTAAAATTGGCAAGAAAATCCTATTCAAAATGTAACCTTTTTCAGTCGATTTACATTGGATTACATAGAAGGTTTGAAGAGGGATTATTTGAAAATGCTACAGTAATATTTCACCCAACTCGAGTCAGATGTGCTGGAGGACCTCTTCTCTCATACCCAATTGTCAAAAGTTTGAGACGTTTTAAAATTGGCAAGAAAATCCTATTCAAAATATCACCTTTTTCAGTCGATTTACATTGGATTACATAGAAAGTTTGAAGTGGGATTATTTCAAAATGTTACAGTAATATTTCACCCAACCCGGGTCAGATATAGTGGAGGAGCTCTTTTCTCATACCGCAGTGTCAAAAGTTTGAGACGTTCTAAAATTGGCAAGAAAACCCTATTCAAAATGTAACCTTTTTCAGTCGATTTACATTGGATTACATAGAAGGTTTGAAGAGGGATTATTTGAAAATGCTACAGTAATATTTCACCCAACTCGGGTCAGATATAGTGGAGGACCTCTTCTCTCATACCCAAGTGTCAGAAGTTTGAGACGTTCTAAAATTGGCAAGAAAATCCTATTCAAAATGTCACCTTTTTCAGTCGATTTACATTGGATTACATAGAAAGTTTGAAGTGGGATTATTTCAAAATGCTACAGTAATATTTCACCCAACCCGAGTCAGAGGTTGTGGAGGACCTCTTCTCTCATACCCAATTGTCAAAAGTTTGAGACGTTTTAAAATTGGCAAGAAAATCCTATTCAAAATATCACCTTTTTCAGTCGATTTACATTGGATTACATAGAAAGTTTGAAGTGGGATTATTTCAAAATGTTACAGTAATATTTCACCCAACTCGGATCAGATATAGTGGAGGAGCTCTTTTCTCATACCGCAGTGTCAAAAGTTTGAGACGTTCTAAAATTGGCAAGAAAACCCTATTCAAAATGTAACCTTTTTCAGTCGATTTACATTGGATTACATAGAAGGTTTGAAGAGGGATTATTTGAAAATGCTACAGTAATATTTCACCCAACTCGGGTCAGATATAGTGGAGGACCTCTTCTCTCATACCCAAGTGTCAGAAGTTTGAGACGTTCTAAAATTGGCAAGAAAATCCTATTCAAAATGTCACCTTTTTCAGTCGATTTACATTGGATTACATAGAAAGTTTGAAGTGGGATTATTTCAAAATGCTACAGTAATATTTTACCCAACCCGAGTCAGAGGTTGTGGAGGACCTCTTCTCTCATACCCAAGTGTCAAAAGTTTGCTACGTTATAAAATTGGCAAGAAAATCCTATTCAAAATATCACCTTTTGCAGTCGATTTACATTGGATTACATATAAAGTTTGAAGTGGGATTATTTCAAAATGCTACAGTAATATTTCACCCAACTCGAGTCCGAGGTGTTGGACCTCTTCTCTCATACCCAAGTGTGAAAAGTTTGAGACGTTCTAAAATTGGCAAGAAAATCCTATTCAAAATATCAAATTTTTCAGTCAATTTACATTGGATTACATAGAAAGTTTGAAGTGGGATTATTTCAAAATGCTACAGTAATATTTCACCCAATTCGGGTCAGATATAGTGGAGGACCTCTTCTCTCATACCCAAGTGTCAAAAGTTTGAGACGTTCTAAAATTGGCAAGAAAATCCTATTCAAAATGTAACCTTTTTCAGTCGATTTACATTGGATTACATAGAAGGTTTGAAGAGGGATTATTTGAAAATGCTACAGTAATATTTCACCCAATTCGAGTCCGAGGTGGTGGAGGACCTCTTTTCTCATAACGCAGTCTCAAAAGTTTGAGACGTTCTAAAATTGGCAAGAAAATCCTATTCAAAATATCACCTTTTTCAGTCGATTTACATTGGATTACATATAAAGTTTGAAGTGGGATTATTTCAAAATTCTACAGTAATATTTCATCCAACTCGAGTCCGAGGTGTTGGACCTCTTCTCTCATACCCAAGTGTGAAAAGTTTGAGACGTTCTAAAATTGGCAAGAAAATCCTATTCAAAATATCACCTTTTTCAGTCGATTTACATTGGATTACATAGAAAGTTTGAAGTGAGATTATTTCAAAATGCTACAGTAATATTTCACCCAACTCGGGTCAGATATAGTGGAGTACCTCTTCTCTCATAGCCAAGTGTCAGAAGTTTGAGACGTTCTAAAATTGGCAAGAAAATCCTATTCAAAATATCACCTTTTTCAGTCGATTTACATTGGATTACATATAAAGTTTGAAGTGGGATTATTTCAAAATGCTACAGTAATATTTCACCCAACTCGGGTCAGATATAGTGGAGGACCTCTTCTCTCATAGCCAAGTGTCTGAAGTTTGAGACCTTCTAAAATTGGCAAGAAAATCCTATTCAAAATATCAAATTTTTCAGTCAATTTACATTGGATTACATAGAAAGTTTGAAGTGGGATTATTTCAAAATGCTACAGTAATATTTCACCCAACTCGGGTCAGATATAGTGGAGGACCTCTTCTCTCATACCCAAGTGTCAAAAGTTTGAGACGTTCTAAAATTGGCAAGAAAATCCTATTCAAAATGTAACCTTTTTCAGTCGATTTACCTTGGATTACATAGAAGGTTTGAAGAGGGATTATTTGAAAATGCTACAGTAATATTTCACCCAACTCGAGTCAGATGTGCTGGAGGACCTCTTCTCTCATACCCAATTGTCAAAAGTTTGAGACGTTTTAAAATTGGCAAGAAAATCCTATTCAAAATATCACCTTTTTCAGTCGATTTACATTGGATTACATAGAAAGTTTGAAGTGGGATTATTTCAAAATGTTACAGTAATATTTCACCCAACTCGGGTCAGATATAGTGGAGGAGCTCTTTTCTCATACCGCAGTTTCAAAAGTTTGAGACGTTCTAAAATTGGCAAGAAAACCCTATTCAAAATGTAACCTTTTTCAGTCGATTTACATTGGATTACATAGAAGGTTTGAAGAGGGATTATTTGAAAATGCTACAGTAATATTTCACCCAACTCGGGTCAGATATAGTGGAGGACCTCTTCTCTCATACCCAAGTGTCAGAAGTTTGAGACGTTCTAAAATTGGCAAGAAAATCCTATTCAAAATATCACCTTTTTCAGTCGATTTACATTGGATTACATATAAAGTTTGAAGTGGGATTATTTCAAAATTCTACAGTAATATTTCACCCAACTCGAGTCCGAGGTGTTGGACCTCTTCTCTCATACCCAAGTGTGAAAAGTTTGAGACGTTCTAAAATTGGCAAGAAAATCCTATTCAAAATATCACCTTTTTCAGTCGATTTACATTGGATTACATAGAAAGTTTGAAGTGAGATTATTTCAAAATGCTACAGTAATATTTCACCCAACTCGGGTCAGATATAGTGGAGTAGCTCTTCTCTCATAGCCAAGTGTCAGAAGTTTGAGACGTTCTAAAATTGGCAAGAAAATCCTATTCAAAATATCACCTTTTTCAGTCGATTTACATTGGATTACATATAAAGTTTGAAGTGGGATTATTTCAAAATGCTACAGTAATATTTCACCCAACTCGGGTCAGATATAGTGGAGGACCTCTTCTCTCATACCCAAGTGTCAAAAGTTTGAGACGTTCTAAAATTGGCAAGAAAATCCTATTCAAAATATCACCTTTTTCAGTCGATTTACATTGGATTACATAGAAGGTTTGAAGAGGGATTATTTGAAAATGCTACAGTAATATTTCACCCAACTCGAGTCGGAGGTGCTGGAGGACCTCTTCTCTCATAACCAAATGTCAAAAGTTTGAGACGTTCTACAATTGGCAAGAAAATCCTATTCAAAATATCACCTTTTTCAGTCGATTTACATTGGATTACATAGAAAGTTTGAAGTGGGATTATTTCAAAATGCTACAGTAATATTTCACCCAACCCAAGTCAGAGGTTGTGGAGGACCTCTTCTCTCATACCCAAGTGTGAAAAGTTTGAGACGTTTTAAAATTGGCAAGAAAATCCTATTCAAAATATCACCTTTTTCAGTCGATTTACGTTGGATTACATCGAAAGTTTGAAGTGGGATTATTTCAAAATGCTACAGTAATATTTCACCCAACTCGGGTCAGATATACTGGAGGACCTCTTTTCTCATACCGCCGTGTCAACAGTTTGAGACATTCTAAAATTGGCAAGAAAATCCTATTCAAAATGTAACCTTTTTCAGTCGATTTACATTGGATTACATAGAAGGTTTGTATTGGGATTATTTCAAAATGCTACAGTAATATTTCACCCAACTCGGGTCAGATATAGTGGAGGACCTCTTCTCTCATAGCCAAGTGTCAGAAGTTTGAGACGTTCTAAAATTGGCAAGAAAATCCTATTCAAAATATCAAATTTTTCAGTCAATTTACATTGGATTACATAGAAAGTTTGAAGTGGGATTATTTCAAAATGCTACAGTAATATTTCACCCAACTCGGGTCAGATATAGTGATAGATATAGTGATAGATCGGGTGACAGATATAGTGATAGATCGGGTCAGATATACCTCTTCTCTCATACCCAAGTGTCAAAAGTTTGAGACGTTCTAAAATTGGCAAGAAAATCCTATTCAAAATGTAACCTTTTTCAGTCAATTTACATTGGATTACATAGAAGGTTTGAAGAGGGATTATTTGAAAATGCTACAGTAATATTTCACCCAACTCGAGTCAGATGTGCTGGAGGACCTCTTCTCTCATACCCAATTGTCAAAAGTTTGAGACGTTTTAAAATTGGCAAGAAAATCCTATTCAAAATATCACCTTTTTCAGTCGATTTACATTGGATTACATAGAAAGTTTGAAGTGGGATTATTTCAAAATGTTACAGTAATATTTCACCCAACTCGGGTCAGATATAGTGGAGGAGCTCTTTTCTCATACCGCAGTGTCAAAAGTTTGAGACGTTCTAAAATTGGCAAGAAAACCCTATTCAAAATGTAACCTTTTTCAGTCGATTTACATTGGATTACATAGAAGGTTTGAAGAGGGATTATTTGAAAATGCTACAGTAATATTTCACCCAACTCGGGTCAGATATAGTGGAGGACCTCTTCTCTCATACCCAAGTGTCAGAAGTTTGAGACGTTCTAAAATTGGCAAGAAAATCCTATTCAAAATGTCACCTTTTTCAGTCGATTTACATTGGATTACATAGAAAGTTTGAAGTGGGATTATTTCAAAATTCTACAGTAATATTTCACCCAACTCGAGTCCGAGGTGTTGGACCTCTTCTCTCATACCCAAGTGTGAAAAGTTTGAGACGTTCTAAAATTGGCAAGAAAATCCTATTCAAAATATCACCTTTTTCAGTCGATTTACATTGGATTACATAGAAAGTTTGAAGTGAGATTATTTCAAAATGCTACAGTAATATTTCACCCAACTCGGGTCAGATATAGTGGAGTAGCTCTTCTCTCATAGCCAAGTGTCAGAAGTTTGAGACGTTCTAAAATTGGCAAGAAAACCCTATTCAAAATATCACCTTTTTCAGTCGATTTACATTGGATTACATATAAAGTTTGAAGTGGGATTATTTCAAAATGCTACAGTAATATTTCACCCAACTCGGGTCAGATATAGTGGAGGACCTCTTCTCTCATACCCAAGTGTCAAAAGTTTGAGACGTTCTAAAATTGGCAAGAAAATCCTATTCAAAATGTCACCTTTTTCAGTCGATTTACATTGGATTACATAGAAAGTTTGAAGTGGGATTATTTCAAAATGCTACAGTAATATTTCACCCAACTCGGGTCAGATATAGTGGAGGACCTCTTCTCTCATACCCAAGTGTCAGAAGTTTGAGACGTTCTAAAATTGGCAAGAAAATCCTATTCAAAATGTCACCTTTTTCAGTCGATTTACATTGGATTACATAGAAAGTTTGAAGTGGGATTATTTCAAAATGCTACAGTAATATTTCACCCAACCCGAGTCAGAGGTTGTGGAGGACCTCTTCTCTCATACCCAATTGTCAAAAGTTTGAGACGTTTTAAAATTGGCAAGAAAATCCTATTCAAAATATCACCTTTTTCAGTCGATTTACATTGGATTACATAGAAAGTTTTAAGTGGGATTATTTCAAAATGTTACAGTAATATTTCACCCAACTCGGATCAGATATAGTGGAGGAGCTCTTTTCTCATACCGCAGTGTCAAAAGTTTGAGACGTTCTAAAATTGGCAAGAAAACCCTATTCAAAATGTAACCTTTTTCAGTCGATTTACATTGGATTACATAGAAGGTTTGAAGAGGGATTATTTGAAAATGCTACAGTAATATTTCACCCAACTCGGGTCAGATATAGTGGAGGACCTCTTCTCTCATACCCAAGTGTCAGAAGTTTGAGACGTTCTAAAATTGGCAAGAAAATCCTATTCAAAATGTCACCTTTTTCAGTCGATTTACATTGGATTACATCGAAAGTTTGAAGTGGGATTATTTCAAAATGCTACAGTAATATTTCACCCAACCCGAGTCAGAGGTTGTGGAGGACCTCTTCTCTCATACCCAAGTGTCAAACGTTTGCTACGTTATAAAATTGGCAAGAAAATCCTATTCAAAATATCACCTTTTGCAGTCGATTTACATTGGATTACATATAAAGTTTGAAGTGGGATTATTTCAAAATGCTACAGTAATATTTCACCCAACTCGAGTCCGAGGTGTTGGACCTCTTCTCTCATACCCAAGTGTGAAAAGTTTGAGACGTTCTAAAATTGGCAAGAAAATCCTATTCAAAATATCAAATTTTTCAGTCAATTTACATTGGATTACATAGAAAGTTTGAAGTGGGATTATTTCAAAATGCTACAGTAATATTTCACCCAAGTCGGGTCAGATATAGTGGAGGACCTCTTCTCTCATACCCAAGTGTCAAAAGTTTGAGACGTTCTAAAATTGGCAAGAAAATCCTATTCAAAATGTAACCTTTTTCAGTCGATTTACATTGGATTACATAGAAGGTTTGAAGAGGGATTATTTGAAAATGCTACAGTAATATTTCACCCAATTCGAGTCCGAGGTGGTGGAGGACCTCTTTTCTCATAACGCAGTCTCAAAAGTTTGAGACGTTCTAAAATTGGCAAGAAAATCCTATTCAAAATATCACCTTTTTCAGTCGATTTACATTGGATTACATATAAAGTTTGAAGTGGGATTATTTCAAAATTCTACAGTAATATTTCACCCAACTCGAGTCCGAGGTGTTGGACCTCTTCTCTCATACCCAAGTGTGAAAAGTTTGAGACGTTCTAAAATTGGCAAGAAAATCCTATTCAAAATATCACCTTTTTCAGTCGATTTACATTGGATTACATAGAAAGTTTGAAGTGAGATTATTTCAAAATGCTACAGTAATATTTCACCCAACTCGGGTCAGATATAGTGGAGTAGCTCTTCTCTCATAGCCAAGTGTCAGAAGTTTGAGACGTTCTAAAATTGGCAAGAAAATCCTATTCAAAATATCACCTTTTTCAGTCGATTTACATTGGATTACATATAAAGTTTGAAGTGGGATTATTTCAAAATGCTACAGTAATATTTCACCCAACTCGGGTCAGATATAGTGGAGGACCTCTTCTCTCATACCCAAGTGTCAAAAGTTTGAGACGTTCTAAAATTGGCAAGAAAATCCTATTCAAAATATCACCTTTTTCAGTCGATTTACATTGGATTACATAGAAGGTTTGAAGAGGGATTATTTGAAAATGCTACAGTAATATTTCACCCAACTCGAGTCGGAGGTGCTGGAGGACCTCTTCTCTCATAACCAAATGTCAAAAGTTTGAGACGTTCTACAATTGGCAAGAAAATCCTATTCAAAATATCACCTTTTTCAGTCGATTTACATTGGATTACATAGAAAGTTTGAAGTGGGATTATTTCAAAATGCTACAGTAATATTTCACCCAACCCAAGTCAGAGGTTGTGGAGGACCTCTTCTCTCATACCCAAGTGTGAAAAGTTTGAGACGTTTTAAAATTGGCAAGAAAATCCTATTCAAAATATCACCTTTTTCAGTCGATTTACATTGGATTACATAGAAAGTTTGAAGTGGGATTATTTCAAAATGTTACAGTAATATTTCACCCAACTCGGGTCAGATATAGTGGAGGAGCTCTTTTCTCATACCGCAGTGTCAAAAGTTTGAGACGTTCTAAAATTGGCAAGAAAACCCTATTCAAAATGTAACCTTTTTCAGTCGATTTACATTGGATTACATAGAAGGTTTGAAGAGGGATTATTTGAAAATGCTACAGTAATATTTCACCCAACTCGGGTCAGATATAGTGGAGGACCTCTTCTCTCATACCCAAGTGTCAGAAGTTTGAGACGTTCTAAAATTGGCAAGAAAATCCTATTCAAAATGTCACCTTTTTCAGTCGATTTACATTGGATTACATAGAAAGTTTGAAGTGGGATTATTTCAAAATTCTACAATAATATTTCACCCAACTCGAGTCCGAGGTGTTGGACCTCTTCTCTCATACCCAAGTGTGAAAAGTTTGAGACGTTCTAAAATTGGCAAGAAAATCCTATTCAAAATATCACCTTTTTCAGTCGATTTACATTGGATTACATAGAAAGTTTGAAGTGAGATTATTTCAAAATGCTACAGTAATATTTCACCCAACTCGGGTCAGATATAGTGGAGTAGCTCTTCTCTCATAGCCAAGTGTCAGAAGTTTGAGACGTTCTAAAATTGGCAAGAAAATCCTATTCAAAATATCACCTTTTTCAGTCGATTTACATTGGATTACATATAAAGTTTGAAGTGGGATTATTTCAAAATGCTACAGTAATATTTCACCCAACTCGGGTCAGATATAGTGGAGGACCTCTTCTCTCATACCCAAGTGTCAAAAGTTTGAGACGTTCTAAAATTGGCAAGAAAATCCTATTCAAAATGTCACCTTTTTCAGTCGATTTACATTGGATTACATAGAAAGTTTGAAGTGGGATTATTTCAAAATGCTACAGTAATATTTCACCCAACTCGGGTCAGATATAGTGGAGGACCTCTTCTCTCATACCCAAGTGTCAGAAGTTTGAGACGTTCTAAAATTGGCAAGAAAATCCTATTCAAAATGTCACCTTTTTCAGTCGATTTACATTGGATTACATAGAAAGTTTGAAGTGGGATTATTTCAAAATGCTACAGTAATATTTCACCCAACCCGAGTCAGAGGTTGTGGAGGACCTCTTCTCTCATACCCAATTGTCAAAAGTTTGAGACGTTTTAAAATTGGCAAGAAAATCCTATTCAAAATATCACCTTTTTCAGTCGATTTACATTGGATTACATAGAAAGTTTTAAGTGGGATTATTTCAAAATGTTACAGTAATATTTCACCCAACTCGGATCAGATATAGTGGAGGAGCTCTTTTCTCATACCGCAGTGTCAAAAGTTTGAGACGTTCTAAAATTGGCAAGAAAACCCTATTCAAAATGTAACCTTTTTCAGTCGATTTACATTGGATTACATAGAAGGTTTGAAGAGGGATTATTTGAAAATGCTACAGTAATATTTCACCCAACTCGGGTCAGATATAGTGGAGGACCTCTTCTCTCATACCCAAGTGTCAGAAGTTTGAGACGTTCTAAAATTGGCAAGAAAATCCTATTCAAAATGTCACCTTTTTCAGTCGATTTACATTGGATTACATCGAAAGTTTGAAGTGGGATTATTTCAAAATGCTACTGTAATATTTCACCCAACCCGAGTCAGAGGTTGTGGAGGACCTCTTCTCTCATACCCAAGTGTCAAACGTTTGCTACGTTATAAAATTGGCAAGAAAATCCTATTCAAAATATCACCTTTTGCAGTCGATTTACATTGGATTACATATAAAGTTTGAAGTGGGATTATTTCAAAATGCTACAGTAATATTTCACCCAACTCGAGTCCGAGGTGTTGGACCTCTTCTCTCATACCCAAGTGTGAAAAGTTTGAGACGTTCTAAAATTGGCAAGAAAATCCTATTCAAAATATCAAATTTTTCAGTCAATTTACATTGGATTACATAGAAAGTTTGAAGTGGGATTATTTCAAAATGCTACAGTAATATTTCACCCAAGTCGGGTCAGATATAGTGGAGGACCTCTTCTCTCATACCCAAGTGTCAAAAGTTTGAGACGTTCTAAAATTGGCAAGAAAATCCTATTCAAAATGTAACCTTTTTCAGTCGATTTACATTGGATTACATAGAAGGTTTGAAGAGGGATTATTTGAAAATGCTACAGTAATATTTCACCCAATTCGAGTCCGAGGTGGTGGAGGACCTCTTTTCTCATAACGCAGTCTCAAAAGTTTGAGACGTTCTAAAATTGGCAAGAAAATCCTATTCAAAATATCACCTTTTTCAGTCGATTTACATTGGATTACATATAAAGTTTGAAGTGGGATTATTTCAAAATTCTACAGTAATATTTCACCCAACTCGAGTCCGAGGTGTTGGACCTCTTCTCTCATACCCAAGTGTGAAAAGTTTGAGACGTTCTAAAATTGGCAAGAAAATCCTATTCAAAATATCACCTTTTTCAGTCGATTTACATTGGATTACATAGAAAGTTTGAAGTGAGATTATTTCAAAATGCTACAGTAATATTTCACCCAACTCGGGTCAGATATAGTGGAGTAGCTCTTCTCTCATAGCCAAGTGTCAGAAGTTTGAGACGTTCTAAAATTGGCAAGAAAATCCTATTCAAAATATCACCTTTTTCAGTCGATTTACATTGGATTACATATAAAGTTTGAAGTGGGATTATTTCAAAATGCTACAGTAATATTTCACCCAACTCGGGTCAGATATAGTGGAGGACCTCTTCTCTCATACCCAAGTGTCAAAAGTTTGAGACGTTCTAAAATTGGCAAGAAAATCCTATTCAAAATATCACCTTTTTCAGTCGATTTACATTGGATTACATAGAAGGTTTGAAGAGGGATTATTTGAAAATGCTACAGTAATATTTCACCCAACTCGAGTCGGAGGTGCTGGAGGACCTCTTCTCTCATAACCAAATGTCAAAAGTTTGAGACGTTCTACAATTGGCAAGAAAATCCTATTCAAAATATCACCTTTTTCAGTCGATTTACATTGGATTACATAGAAAGTTTGAAGTGGGATTATTTCAAAATGCTACAGTAATATTTCACCCAACCCAAGTCAGAGGTTGTGGAGGACCTCTTCTCTCATACCCAAGTGTGAAAAGTTTGAGACGTTTTAAAATTGGCAAGAAAATCCTATTCAAAATATCACCTTTTTCAGTCGATTTACGTTGGATTACATCGAAAGTTTGAAGTGGGATTATTTCAAAATGCTACAGTAATATTTCACCCAACTCGGGTCAGATATACTGGAGGACCTCTTTTCTCATACCGCCGTGTCAACAGTTTGAGACGTTCTAAAATTGGCAAGAAAATCCTATTCAAAATGTAACCTTTTTCAGTCGATTTACATTGGATTACATAGAAGGTTTGTATTGGGATTATTTCAAAATGCTACAGTAATATTTCACCCAACTCGGGTCAGATATAGTGGAGGACCTCTTCTCTCATAGCCAAGTGTCAGAAGTTTGAGACGTTCTAAAATTGGCAAGAAAATCCTATTCAAAATATCAAATTTTTCAGTCAATTTACATTGGATTACATAGAAAGTTTGAAGTGGGATTATTTCAAAATGCTACAGTAATATTTCACCCAACTCGGGTCAGATATAGTGATAGATATAGTGATAGATCGGGTGACAGATATAGTGATAGATCGGGTCAGATATACCTCTTCTCTCATACCCAAGTGTCAAAAGTTTGAGACGTTCTAAAATTGGCAAGAAAATCCTATTCAAAATGTAACCTTTTTCAGTCGATTTACATTGGATTACATAGAAGGTTTGAAGAGGGATTATTTGAAAATGCTACAGTAATATTTCACCCAACTCGAGTCAGATGTGCTGGAGGACCTCTTCTCTCATACCCAATTGTCAAAAGTTTGAGACGTTTTAAAATTGGCAAGAAAATCCTATTCAAAATATCACCTTTTTCAGTCGATTTACATTGCATTACATAGAAAGTTTGAAGTGGGATTATTTCAAAATGTTACAGTAATATTTCACCCAACTCGGGTCAGATATAGTGGAGGAGCTCTTTTCTCATACCGCAGTGTCAAAAGTTTGAGACGTTCTAAAATTGGCAAGAAAACCCTATTCAAAATGTAACCTTTTTCAGTCGATTTACATTGGATTACATAGAAGGTTTGAAGAGGGATTATTTGAAAATGCTACAGTAATATTTCACCCAACTCGGGTCAGATATAGTGGAGGACCTCTTCTCTCATACCCAAGTGTCAGAAGTTTGAGACGTTCTAAAATTGGCAAGAAAATCCTATTCAAAATATCACCTTTTTCAGTCGATTTACATTGGATTACATATAAAGTTTGAAGTGGGATTATTTCAAAATGCTACAGTAATATTTCACCCAACTCGGGTCAGATATAGTGGAGGACCTCTTCTCTCATACCCAAGTGTCAAAAGTTTGAGACGTTCTAAAATTGGCAAGAAAATCCTATTCAAAATATCACCTTTTTCAGTCGATTTACATTGGATTACATAGAAGGTTTGAAGAGGGATTATTTGAAAATGCTACAGTAATATTTCACCCAACTCGAGTCGGAGGTGCTGGAGGACCTCTTCTCTCATAACCAAATGTCAAAAGTTTGAGACGTTCTACAATTGGCAAGAAAATCCTATTCAAAATATCACCTTTTTCAGTCGATTTACATTGGATTACATAGAAAGTTTGAAGTGGGATTATTTCAAAATGCTACAGTAATATTTCACCCAACCCAAGTCAGAGGTTGTGGAGGACCTCTTCTCTCATACCCAAGTGTGAAAAGTTTGAGACGTTTTAAAATTGGCAAGAAAATCCTATTCAAAATATCACCTTTTTCAGTCGATTTACGTTGGATTACATCGAAAGTTTGAAGTGGGATTATTTCAAAATGCTACAGTAATATTTCACCCAACTCGGGTCAGATATACTGGAGGACCTCTTTTCTCATACCGCCGTGTCAACAGTTTGAGACGTTCTAAAATTGGCAAGAAAATCCTATTCAAAATGTAACCTTTTTCAGTCGATTTACATTGGATTACATAGAAGGTTTGTATTGGGATTATTTCAAAATGCTACAGTAATATTTCACCCAACTCGGGTCAGATATAGTGGAGGACCTCTTCTCTCATAGCCAAGTGTCAGAAGTTTGAGACGTTCTAAAATTGGCAAGAAAATCCTATTCAAAATATCAAATTTTTCAGTCAATTTACATTGGATTACATAGAAAGTTTGAAGTGGGATTATTTCAAAATGCTACAGTAATATTTCACCCAACTCGGGTCAGATATAGTGATAGATATAGTGATAGATCGGGTGACAGATATAGTGATAGATCGGGTCAGATATACCTCTTCTCTCATACCCAAGTGTCAAAAGTTTGAGACGTTCTAAAATTGGCAAGAAAATCCTATTCAAAATGTAACCTTTTTCAGTCGATTTACATTGGATTACATAGAAGGTTTGAAGAGGGATTATTTGAAAATGCTACAGTAATATTTCACCCAACTCGAGTCAGATGTGCTGGAGGACCTCTTCTCTCATACCCAATTGTCAAAAGTTTGAGACGTTTTAAAATTGGCAAGAAAATCCTATTCAAAATATCACCTTTTTCAGTCGATTTACATTGCATTACATAGAAAGTTTGAAGTGGGATTATTTCAAAATGTTACAGTAATATTTCACCCAACTCGGGTCAGATATAGTGGAGGAGCTCTTTTCTCATACCGCAGTGTCAAAAGTTTGAGACGTTCTAAAATTGGCAAGAAAACCCTATTCAAAATGTAACCTTTTTCAGTCGATTTACATTGGATTACATAGAAGGTTTGAAGAGGGATTATTTGAAAATGCTACAGTAATATTTCACCCAACTCGGGTCAGATATAGTGGAGGACCTCTTCTCTCATACCCAAGTGTCAGAAGTTTGAGACGTTCTAAAATTGGCAAGAAAATCCTATTCAAAATATCACCTTTTTCAGTCGATTTACATTGGATTACATATAAAGTTTGAAGTGGGATTATTTCAAAATTCTACAGTAATATTTCACCCAACTCGAGTCCGAGGTGTTGGACCTCTTCTCTCATACCCAAGTGTGAAAAGTTTGAGACGTTCTAAAATTGGCAAGAAAATCCTATTCAAAATATCACCTTTTTCAGTCGATTTACATTGGATTACATAGAAGGTTTGTATTGGGATTATTTCAAAATGCTACAGTAATATTTCACCCAACTCGGGTCAGATATAGTGGAGGACCTCTTCTCTCATAGCCAAGTGTCAGAAGTTTGAGACGTTCTAAAATTGGCAAGAAAATCCTATTCAAAATATCAAATTTTTCAGTCAATTTACATTGGATTACATAGAAAGTTTGAAGTGGGATTATTTCAAAATGCTACAGTAATATTTCACCCAACTCGGGTCAGATATAGTGATAGATATAGTGATAGATCGGGTGACAGATATAGTGATAGATCGGGTCAGATATACCTCTTCTCTCATACCCAAGTGTCAAAAGTTTGAGACGTTCTAAAATTGGCAAGAAAATCCTATTCAAAATGTCACCTTTTTCAGTCGATTTACATTGGATTACATAGAAAGTTTGAAGTGGGATTATTTCAAAATGCTACAGTAATATTTCACCCAACCCGAGTCAGAGGTTGTGGAGGACCTCTTCTCTCATACCCAATTGTCAAAAGTTTGAGACGTTTTAAAATTGGCAAGAAAATCCTATTCAAAATATCACCTTTTTCAGTCGATTTACATTGGATTACATAGAAAGTTTTAAGTGGGATTATTTCAAAATGTTACAGTAATATTTCACCCAACTCGGATCAGATATAGTGGAGGAGCTCTTTTCTCATACCGCAGTGTCAAAAGTTTGAGACGTTCTAAAATTGGCAAGAAAACCCTATTCAAAATGTAACCTTTTTCAGTCGATTTACATTGGATTACATAGAAGGTTTGAAGAGGGATTATTTGAAAATGCTACAGTAATATTTCACCCAACTCGGGTCAGATATAGTGGAGGACCTCTTCTCTCATACCCAAGTGTCAGAAGTTTGAGACGTTCTAAAATTGGCAAGAAAATCCTATTCAAAATGTCACCTTTTTCAGTCGATTTACATTGGATTACATCGAAAGTTTGAAGTGGGATTATTTCAAAATGCTACTGTAATATTTCACCCAACCCGAGTCAGAGGTTGTGGAGGACCTCTTCTCTCATACCCAAGTGTCAAACGTTTGCTACGTTATAAAATTGGCAAGAAAATCCTATTCAAAATATCACCTTTTGCAGTCGATTTACATTGGATTACATATAAAGTTTGAAGTGGGATTATTTCAAAATGCTACAGTAATATTTCACCCAACTCGAGTCCGAGGTGTTGGACCTCTTCTCTCATACCCAAGTGTGAAAAGTTTGAGACGTTCTAAAATTGGCAAGAAAATCCTATTCAAAATATCAAATTTTTCAGTCAATTTACATTGGATTACATAGAAAGTTTGAAGTGGGATTATTTCAAAATGCTACAGTAATATTTCACCCAAGTCGGGTCAGATATAGTGGAGGACCTCTTCTCTCATACCCAAGTGTCAAAAGTTTGAGACGTTCTAAAATTGGCAAGAAAATCCTATTCAAAATGTAACCTTTTTCAGTCGATTTACATTGGATTACATAGAAGGTTTGAAGAGGGATTATTTGAAAATGCTACAGTAATATTTCACCCAATTCGAGTCCGAGGTGGTGGAGGACCTCTTTTCTCATAACGCAGTCTCAAAAGTTTGAGACGTTCTAAAATTGGCAAGAAAAGCCTATTCAAAATATCACCTTTTTCAGTCGATTTACATTGGATTACATATAAAGTTTGAAGTGGGATTATTTCAAAATTCTACAGTAATATTTCACCCAACTCGAGTCCGAGGTGTTGGACCTCTTCTCTCATACCCAAGTGTGAAAAGTTTGAGACGTTCTAAAATTGGCAAGAAAATCCTATTCAAAATATCACCTTTTTCAGTCGATTTACATTGGATTACATAGAAAGTTTGAAGTGAGATTATTTCAAAATGCTACAGTAATATTTCACCCAACTCGGGTCAGATATAGTGGAGTAGCTCTTCTCTCATAGCCAAGTGT